>QANY01002420.1:998230-1047172 GCA_003255025.1 Datisca glomerata
CCCTCCCTCCCTCCTCCTCTCCCTCCCTCCCTCCTCCTCTCCCTCCCTCCCTCCTTCCCACCCTGCCGCCCCCAATCTCATTTGTTTTCTTTTAGTCTCTTTGATTCTCTCTCTTAGTCTCCCTGGGTTTTCTATTCTTTTAGTTCTACACATCCTCTCTCTCTCTCTCTCTCTCTCTCTCTCTCTCTCTCTCTCTCTCTCTCTCTCTCTCGTTCACTGACTCCGTGAGCTCGTTTCTCTCTCTCGTTATGGAGAATGTATCATATGATCGCCATTTACTTTCACCAAAAGCATAAGAAAATTCAACATCAAGTGGCACTAGTTAGGAAGCAAAATATGCTGAATCCACTCATTGTAGAGCCAAACAATTGACATGCGTTAGTCGATCCTAAAATTGGGAAACCAACTTACCACTCTTTCCTCACAAGAACTTAGAGAAGGCAAAAATAAAAAATAGTTACAATCTTAAGTTGATTCAACTGCTTTCCATGTTATAAAATGGTGGTTGTGGGTAACCATGTAAAAGAAGAGGTTGGAGAAACCTTGAATGAGTAGAATGTCAAAAGAGACAAACAGTGGAGAAAACCAGCAACTAACCAAGAGGCAAGTACAGAAAGAATGACCAACCCATGATAGAGAAAACAACCAGTAATAAAGAAAGGAATAAGAAAGAAAAAATTATGTTAAACCTGACTACGTTAGAATTGGTTCTCTGCCTCTTAAGATAAAATCACAGTCACATATTACCTACGCTATCTATGACCAAATAATTCTAAATTTATTTTCCATGATATATTATGAGGAATTTTAAATTTATTTTGCTTGATATGTTCACTTGTGTTCCCTGCTTTAGATAAGATTCACAATATACTGAATCTAAGTCAAATTCTCATTAACTAAATCTGAATTGTTACAAAGAATATATAAGCAAGATATACTAACACTCACTACAATAATATATGACATTCTACAAGAGGCAGAAAACCTTGTGAAAAGTAATTCTCAGGCTTCTCGCTGCGCCTGTGACAACCTCTCACACTACAACAATTTTCTTATTTTATTACATTGAATGATAGCATTCATTATTAGAATGCAATAGAAAGGTAAGTAAAACTTAGGCGCGGCCCAAAATTTTCAGCACAAAAGCCGTGCCTGCCTGTTGAAAATTCAGTATTTTTGACAAAAAAAATTAAAATTGCATCTCGATATCTCTGCTCTCACTTCTCTTTGTGTGTCTCTCTCTCATAGGTCTCTGTGCACTTTATCTTTCTCTCGGGTCTCTCACGCTCTTAGCTCTCTCTCTCTCTCTCAGTTCTCTGGTGCTCTCTCTCTCTCAGTTCCTGGTGCTCTCTCTCTCTCTCTCTACAGGCGCCTCTCTCATGAAGGTGATTATACAGCGACTCGACTTGGTGAGCTCAGCCCTGAGCTCTGTCGTACTTGGTCCTGGGGTGAACCACTCTCAATTGGAGAGTCGTCTGTCAAACCTGGGTTGCTAGCTTAGTTTATAATTTCCTAGGGCTAGAGCTCAATTATGCCCCTTAATTTCACGGTGAGTTTTTACTCTGCATACATGTCTGATTTTGTAATTTTTTTTCTATGGTTTAGAACTCTGCATGTCTAATTGAGAGTTTTTAATGAGAGATTGGTTGTAATTAAGCCTGTTGGTCATGAAGGATTACGAATTTAAAATTTAGAAGAACACTTACACTGCCAAACTTGCTTTGAGTGGTTGGGTTACCACATTATGATTCTAACATGAATTTGTTTAATATCTGTATATTTAATTTCTAAGTATGGATTTTTAATTAAAACTTTTACTTCATATTTGTCTAAATTCCAACGTTTTAAAGGAGTTTCTCCTAAAATTTTAGTTTGCTAGCTTTATATAGCATAGAAATTTTCTGTATGTATATATATGTGTGTATGTTAAAACCTAGTTAAGCTTTGAGATCCTTATGGTTATATTTATGTTTTAATGGTGTTTTAGGGCACAAGTAGTAGGATGACACCATTTAGATCTCGAGGAAGAATATAATGGCACAAAAGAGCACCACCAACAAGGGGGCTGAGAAGGGAGCACGGAAACAACAACAGTACTAACAGAGCTGCATTTGTCAAAGTAAGCATGGATGTCTTGCCTAACATACCCTCATTGTATAATAAGTTAAGGAAAACTCCAAGTCCTCCCCTTAATTAACTAAGGAAAAATCGTCATTCCTTCAGAAAAAATGTGTGCAGGAAAAATTCATCATTCAAGTTTTTAGTTTGTTAGCATATTCTTGAAAAGCCACCAAATGTATTTCTGCTTTGTTTTAATGATTGTGAGATAAGAAAGATGGATTTGTCTTCCCTAACATACCCTCATTACATAATTAGTTAAGGAAAACTCCAAGTCCTCCCCTCCTTAATTAATTAAGGAAAAATCGCCATTCCTTAATTATTGTTTTAGTTTGGCCTAACTGTTGTTTAATAAAATGTGTGCAATATTGCAAACAATAGATACTCCCTCAAGAGCTTGTTGCAAAGGACTTGCATGGCGTGGAGTGAAGATACTATAAAAGTGTTTTGCTAGATTTTATTTGCTTATGTTATTAGTTTGATTGATTGGCAGATTTGTACGAGTGAAACTTTAATTCTCATTTAGCCGAAAGGATAAAGAGTGAATTATCTCTACATTCCACTAGTCAATTTATCGGAATGGATAAAGATTGGGTGATTTGCAACAGGTAAAAAGATTGGTACTTTATTTAAGATAAGTGTAAAATATAATCATAAATAGATATCTTAGTAGTTGATGTTTTAATTGATAGAGCTATAAAAGAGTATCAGGAAGGAGCATGGAATTTTGCCAAGATAGCAGAAAGAAATGCAAATTATGTAGAGAAAATTTTATGTCCTTGCAAAGAATGTTGAAATATGTGTCATCAATGTAGTGATATGGTTTTTGAGCATTTCGTCATAAAAGGAATAGATTTAACCTATACAACTTGGTATCACAATGGAGAATAAATACTTAGAGAATATAAAATGGATGAAGTAAACAAATCATACTCACACAACATGTATGAATCAACTTATGAATTTGAAGACGAACATACTAGGGATTTTGAAGGGAGAGATAAGGGTTTCATGGATAAGTTACGAGACACTGAAACTATTTGGTATCAAGGTTGTAATCTTAGATTAGGACTTGCCACAAATGGTTTTAATCCCTTTCGTAGTTTGAGCAATACATATAGTTGTTGGCCAGTCATGCTTGTGGCTACAACTTACCACCATGGTTATGTATGAAAAGAGAAAATATCTTCTTGACGTTGTTAATATCTGGCCCGAAACAACCAGAGAATGATATCGATGTGTATTTACAACCTCTAGTAGAAGATCTTCAAGATTTATCAAATAATTGGGTGCACACTTTTGATGCTTTCAATAAATCTTTTTTTGATTTGAGAGCTATTTTGATGTGGACTATCAACGATTTTCCGGCATATGAAAATCTTCCTGGATGTACTACGAAAGGAAAAAAAAACATGTCGAGTTTGTGGTGAAAACACACATTCCTGCTGGTTAAAATACAATAGTAAATGTGCATACATGGGTCACATATGCTTTCTACCTCCATCTCATCCATTTAGGACAAAGAAAATATGGTTTGATCGGAACGAGGAGCATGAGCAATTCCTAAAATCATGACTGGTCGCTATGTTTCTCTCAAGCTGAAAGGCTATGTCAATGATTTTGGAAAATGTGGTAAGAAAAGAAAGAAAAGAGGCAAAGAAGTGGATACTATATGGAAGAAAATATTAATCTTCTTTGATCTACCATAATAGGAGGTTAGTATCTTTCAACTTCTCCATTGTTAGTTTCATTTGAACATTTTTAGATGTTGTCATCACATTTTCAGGTATTAATATTACGACATAATCTAGATTTGATGCACATTGAGAAAAATATATGTGAAAACGTTATTGCTACTTTGCTGAATGTGAAAGGAAAATCAAAAGATGGAATCAATGCACGTAAGGATCTACAACACATGGATATTAAGCATGGCTTGCATCTAAAAGATGATGGCTCTAGAATCATCATTCCTCTTGCTTTGTACTCATTAATAAAAAAAGAGAAAGAAACCTTTTATAGGAGGCTTTTCGATCTAAAATTACCGGATGGTTACAATTCTAATATTAGAAACTACATATCATTGGAAGACTGTAAAGTCCTTGGTATTAAATCACATGATTGCCATGTTCTCATTCAGCAGTTGTTACTTGTAGCCTTAAGGGAATTGCTTCCAAAAGGGCCAAAGATGCAATATTCAGATTATGTGCTTTTTTCAATAGACCGTGTCAGTGTTTCATTGATAGAGAAAGAATACAAGTCATGGAAGATGAAGTAGTTGAAACATTATGCATATTTGAAATGTTCTTCCCACCATCATGCTTTGACATAATGATTCACATAGTAATTCACTTGGGGAGAGAAGTACGTCTATGTGGTCCCGTCCATTTTCATTGGATGTATCCTTTTGAAAGGTAATCAAAGCATGATTCTTCAGTTTGGAATATTGTCCCAAACGTATAAAATATTTTAAAATGTGCATTTTTGGTTTTAGGTATATGAAGATATTGAAAGGATATGTTCCAAATCATGCACGACCTGAAGGGTGTATTGTAGAATGTTATCTAGCAGATGAGTGCATGGACTTTTGTTGTGAGTTTATGGAGAAAGAATTTGGAGTACGTCATGGAGAATTTCACAATCAAGATTTCATTAGCGACGTTATTCTTGAAGGACGTCCAATCTCAGCAGGAACATCAATTATGATGAGTGATGAAATGTTAGAAAGTGCGCATCGTTATGTGTTATTCAATACGGGTGTGGTTGAACCATTCTTGGAGTAAGTAATTATAAGTTTCTTAGAATATTCAACTAATTTATATTGACACGACATTGGTGTCACCTATCAATATGTGTACATTTGATGTTAGGATACATTTGAGCGAGCTACAACGATCAAATAAAGATCTTGAAAGAAATCATAACTTGCTATAGATGAGGCATACAGAAAATTTTTCATCATGGATTAATGAGAAGGTTAATTACATGCTACAAATTGTTTTACAAATGTTTGGTGAAAGTTTTACGATATTGACAAATTAAATTTAATGCTCTCTTATAGATTCAGATGAATTCTTCTACGAGTGATGGGTTGGAGATACTAAAATGGCTTGCATTTGTTCCTAGAAAACAAACACTATCTTATACTGGATTTATTATTAACGGACAACTCTTTCATACCAAGGAAGCAGAAAAGTCAACTCAAAATAGTGGTGTCACGATTGAAGCAACAACTATGTATAGATCAAGTGCTAGAGACGTGTCACAAGTTTAACAGCTGAACCAATAAGATGAAATCCAACCTCAAGTAACTACGCGAAAACTAGCATCCCTAAAAATTCTTGCCCACACCCTAAGTACTAGAAAGTCCTGACACTACTACAATTTTAGTCTTAGATGACGGTGAAAACCTATCATTATAATCCTATAATGATGGTTGACCGCTTTTGTCATCTATCGAGCTGTCTTCTTTACTCTTTTTCAATAAAAACTGTCATAATAGAGTGCCGCCAAAAGTAATTAGATGACGAGGAATCTCTGTCAGCATAAGTGCTGCCAAAAGTAATTAGATGACGGGGAATCCCTGTCATCTAATGTCCAAATTATTTTTTAAAAAAATTAATGTCTTGGGAAGGCAAAAAAATACCTTTTCATGACAACTTTTTTCATTAAAAAACCTTCCCATTACAGATTGAGTTTATAAAACTGTCATGGAAAGACATTGCATTTCCATGACAACCCTTCAATATTTTATCTGTATTTTCAAAAACCACGAAAAAATAAAAACTAATATAGGGTGAACTAGCAGATTAAATACATGAGCGAAAGATCATGAAAATGGATACAGGAAAATAGAAACATAAGAGTAGAGAAATAACTCAAATTTAGTACAAAGCATGTGAAAGCAATATTTTCTAATCGTACAAAGCATGTGAAAGCAATATATGTGGAAATATTATTCAGATCCTCATTAAATATTTACTTAATAAGTTACTTGAAGTCCAACAGAACTTCCATCAGAATATAATCACTACCATATGCTATATGCTAGATATGCTGAGAGACAAAGAACGTTTCAATTCAATATCAATCAACTATACTTCCATTTTCACTCCATCTTCATCTGTAAAATTTATTTGAAGAATATCCACAAACTAGATATTCATTTACAAGAACAACAGCAATTATTTTTATGAAAACAATTTCATGAGGACAATAGAAAAATGGCATCTAAAACACAACTAAAAATTTGTACATCAACGCAAAAACCCCAAAACAAAACACTTCAAGTTAATTTTTCATGTCATAGTTAAATCCTATAAATGTCTACATAAATAAAAATATACATAAGTGACTGACTTTATTCTAACAAAGCATAAATAATTCACAGTGCAATTACTCACCAAATCAGAAACATGTTAGAAACTTCTTGTTTGCTTCCTATCACCATAAACAGTTAAAGACTCCTTTCTCAACGTCTACATTATCCCCACTAATCATAATTAATACCCTATTTAGACTACAATAAATCCATATTTTGACCAAATGAATCTGCTCATTCTATACAAATTTCTTACATGTGCCATAAAATTATTGACAACACGCCCGTCGTCGATGCACATTCTGGGTCTGTATGTGTTAAGTATTCTAGCATTCCTCACCTACGAAGGATAAAAAATCATTTTCGTTTATAAATTTGACAATGAATAATTCTAAAAAAATCTTCCATTTCTTTCAAGCCAAAGAACCCAAAAAACATTCCATCGGATTCATGACAAGGATCATATCTGTTAAAAGCATTCCATCGGATTCACGCCCTTTCGGCTCATTCCACCAAAATACTAAGTTAGTAATGATGATATTTTCAGAGCAGAGCATCTTCAAAAATCAACAAAAGTTAACACAACCCAAGTTCAAAAGTTTTAAATAAAAACTTAATGAATTGATTAATGAATAAAAAATTCAGTAATAGACGACCTTGAAGAAAGTAACTACGAGAAACACATGTATTTTCCTAATGGAGTTTGTTTATATCAAACATAAGTACAACACGAGTAAATGGAAGCATTTAGTAATTTCAAAGTTGAGTCTGAACTAAAAATAAGTTCAACTCAAATCACATAAAGAAGTCTAACTACATGCATATTGTTGAAGTACGAGATCAACAATGAATATTAAAATATACGCTACAAAAGTCACCTTAACATTTGTTTTAAAATTTAAAAACATGGGATAGATATGAGTGTAAATTCAGGAAATGAATAAGAAAATAAATCTTTCATGGCTTTTCAAATCTGCAAATCCCAATTAAAAATAAATGTAAGAGATTGTTAATGGATAAATGTTAGATGAGCAATGAGCAGTCGCTAAAAGTGAAGGCTTTGAACAAGAAAAGAATTCATCCTGAATAAACATTCCATCAAAATTATCTTTAAGTATTAATATATTGTCTGCTGAAATTACGCCATGAAATATATTTAGAACAAAAACTAAATAGGTTTCAACTTCAATTGAAAAGTGAATAAGAAAGGTCATGGTAACTAATTGATTACAAGTTTATAAACGAAATTATGTGAAGGCACCGTACATATCTCTTGGTGTATCCTAAATTATTTACTAACGGGACATCCAAGGCCTTTGCCAATTGTCGAGTAGATGTCACAAACCTAAATCAAAATTTTAAATTAACCATGCTTCATTCAAAATAAAGTTCACAAACTCCATGCTCTCGACTGTGTTTTTCTATTTATCTATTGTTGGCTTCCAAAAGTTGTGTTCTGTGATTGTGGATGTAATATGTATAGTTTATTCTAAGTACCTCAATATATTTTTTGTGAGTGTTAGGCTTTATGTAGCTCCTAATTTGTGATGGTTTCTTTTATTTGATTGTTTTTTGATGGCATAGATATGAGGTTTTACCTTAAGAATTAACCCTTCTGGGACTCTATTTCAAAACTTGTACCAATTAAAAAGTTATTACAACGGAAGCCGCTTGATTATTATCATTTCTCATCGACAACAGATATATGTTTTATTTGTCAAACATGGATAAATATTTAAAATTTATATTAAAACAAGCACATAGTGAGAAAAACATCTTTGACATTCAAGATACTGACATAATACAAGAGTGGTATATTGGACCAATTGACCAACTACAGTTCTATCTTTAAAGAGAAAGAAAAGAATGCATGATGGATAGATACTTTCTTCAAAATTAAATAAATAGATAAGGAAAGAGCATACATATTACAATTAGTTTATAATTCTGGAGAAGATAAGTTGTATGATACATTTTGCATAGCATTATGATACTTTTGAGCTTCTACTCCAAGCTGAATAACCTGCAAATCCCATTTTATCAATTTAATAAGAAGACTGTTCACCAATCTCTCCAGTCCTTGCCTCCTCAATTATCTTGTCTATCACTTCTTCAACATGATGCGAGACGGTGGGACTTAGCTTTAATTTAGCAAGTATCTATATGAAATCTAAAATTTTGATAAGAAATTGAATATGCAATGAAAGTAAGCACAAGGAAGCTTGATACCTGATATTTGCTTACCACAATCTCCAGCTTAACTTTAGCAATAAAATTTTCTTTCGAAAATTCAGAGCCTACAGAATATTAGAGCAAGAACAAACATCCATTCAACAAGTAAATAGATAAGCTGAGTAGGGAACTGAGAATTTAGATACATGAAAGCAAAGCCACTGATCTTATAAAAGGGAAAAGGAATTACCTAAAATGGTAACATCCAAGGCCATGCTTGACGCCACACTTGAACTCCCCTACATAACAGCTACCATCAGAGCAAGTCTGAGCCTCAATGCCATGGCTCTGCCCATTACACCATTCCTCTGTAAAAGTATCCCTTCTATAGAACCTATAGACCCCAAATCCATGTCTCAGAACTTGCCAATACTATCCTCGATAATGGCTCCCTCTTGCCAGCTTTCAATCCCATACCAAGCAGGCTGAAACAAAGTGAAAGGCGAAGAACGAAGGAAATGAACGAAGATGATAGAGAGGGAAAGTAAATAGAAAATAAAATCAAAACCAAGCCTACTTGGAAAGTAAAGCTAGAAACCCTAACTATTTCAAACTCAGATTCAAAGTTAAAGGGTTACCAAAAATCAAATGATAAATTTGAACAAGCACCTAAATTAGAAATTAAAAACAAAATCATAGAAATTTGAACAAGAACCCTAAGTTGGTGAGAGTTTGGCCACCTCCCTCTCGCAGTTTCGATTTCTCCATCGCGGGGCTTGAAGATGATGTCTTCTTAGTCACACCCTCTGGGGGTTTTGATTTCCCCGTCGCAAGGCTTCACAATTGCGGTGCTGGGGCTTCTCAGTTGCGCGATTGAGAAGAAAGGAACGGAGAGTGAGAGAGAGGGAGAGAGATAGAGAGACGAAGAGATATATAGATAGATAGATAGATAGAGAGAGAGAGAGAGAGATAGAGAGACAGACTTTACAGATCTGAATCGTGAAAGAAAGAGGTAGAGAGAAACCCTAGTCTCCAAGGACTGTACTGTTTGTCAAATCTGAAGTAAATGATTTAAGATATATTAGGGATTAGGGTTAAAAGGCATGGCATTTTTGTAAATAAAGAAAAATTGTAGAAATATATCAATAAAAAAAATAAAAAAAGTGAGAGGTTACTATGACAAATCAAAAAATAGCTGTCATAATAAGTCATATATTAATGACATTGTATTTAAAACCTATCATATTAACTCAATAGTTAAAATCTACCTCTTTTCCTTTGACAGATTTTATAGAGCTATCATTATAATGTATATGTGGCTGTCATTATATCCCTAAATAAGTCATATATTAATGTTACTGTATTTAAAACCTGTCATATTAACTCAATAGTTAAAATCTACCTCTTTTCCTTTGACATATTTTATAGAGCTGTCATTATAATGTATATGTGGCTGTCATTATATCTTTAAAATGTAGTAGTGTGAAAATCAAAGGGAATCTTGAAAGCAATCATAAAGAAATAAAATCTCAGATAACGCACCAAACCAAAATAGAAAAAATGCCACCCCACACCACCCTCCCCTGAATCAAAGAAGGAGAAAACTGGACACCCAAGGTTGCAGGAGAGGCTGCGAAATGAAAAAAAATATTTAGAGTGAATAATAGAAAAAAGAATCGTACAATTCCACCTAGAACATAACCTCACCTCAATCGATGAAACTTGGACACTACTCTCATCATTCCCCCTCAAGCAAAAGGGAGAGAATCAAATGTGGAGTTTGTGTATCAAAGCCTCAAACCTTTGTTGTGCTGAGGGTTTAGTATGGATGTTACCATTTTACAAATAAGTGGAAATATACTTGAAAACTCTTTGCAACAAACCTGGTCTTATACTTGCTAACACTACGATCTGGTTTAAACTTGGTTCTGAACACCCATTTATTCTGAGATAGATTCATTTCATCTGAATGAGGAACTATACACCAAGTGTTATTCCTAAATAAGGCTTGATATTCCTCAAGCATAGCTGCATGCCACTTTGGATCTGCAAATCTTTTCTCGAAGAAGTAAGTTCTGCATGGTTATTACTTGTATAAGTTAGGCAATTTTTAGGTCTGAATGTGCCTATATTGGATCTAGTTATCATAGAGTGAGAAGAAATAGGGCATGGTGGATGAATGGTAGATTTAATAGATATAGCAGGGTGTGTGATATAGATGCTAAAATTGATGATGTATGAGCTGGTTTAGAGATTGCATGGTATAGAGTCAGATTGAGTAGGGTTATGTGAAAAAGGATCATAGAGAGATGGAATGTTACATTGGTTTTAGGTGATATAGGTTTTGATGGAGACTGAACTGGTTCAGGCTCTTCTGGAGATTGTGAAAGTGACGATGGATGTGTACTACTTGATTACGGTGAAGCATTGTGAGAATATGAGGCAATGGTAACATTAAGAGCATGCCAATCAATTGAGATGGAGCTTGACTGAGACTTGGATCTAATGCATTCATTTTGTGACACTAAAGATTGATAAGCTAAATCAGACTCATTAAAGGACACATTTATAGCTGTGTAAGTTCTGCTTGTTATAGGATTTAGGCACTTATAACCTTTATGTTGATCAGAGTATCCAAGAAATATACATTTGGTTGCATGAAACTGAACTTTGTGATTATTATATGGCCTAGGAAAGAGAAACAAGTGCAACCAAAAGTTTTTAATCATGTAAAGTTTGGTTGTTTGTGAAAGATGATTTGGAAAGATGATTTATGAGACAGCAGAAGTCGGAAGTCTACTTATGAGATAAGCTGAAATATGAAATGACTCCCACCCAAATTTAAGAGGTAATGAAGCTTGATCTAGAAGAATGAGGCCTTTTTTCAACTTTATCCCTATGTTTCCTCTCAATGATAAGTATGTGGGCATGAGTGATTGAAGACTATTCCTAATTAATGGAAAATAGGTAGAGGGGTCTAAACTCACCCCGAGTCAGAGTGAAAATTTTTAACTTTCTTATAAAAAATCTTTCAATATAGGTTATGAGTTGTATGGCAATTTGTTTAGTTTCACATTTCAATTTGAGAAGGAGAATCCATGTAAATCTTGAGTGATCATCCACAACGCTTATATAGTACCTAAAGCCTAAGTGTGATAATGTGGGTGAATGACCCCACAAATCAGAGTGAATGACATCAAATGGCTTTCTAGCTCTAGTGTTTGACAATGAAAAAGATGTTTGATGCAATTTATCATATTGACAGGAATCACAAAATTGTAATGAGGCCTTTAAGTACTTATGTTTGGAGACGGTCATAGTTTGTTTCATACATGATTAGTAGGATGGTCAAGTCTATTGTGCCAAGTATTAACAAGAGATGTGTTTTAACTAAGTACTTGGGATTCAACATAATTGTGATTCCAGGCAGACAAATTTGAATAAAAAGACTTTTTATTACTATTAGCAGGCTTACACGATGAAGGAAATGACACAATAAACCCATTAGACTGATGTACATCAATAAAACCTTCGATACAATATTACATGACTTCATGGCACTATTACCACATTTGTCTTTTGTAACGTTTACAGATTTGACAGAAGAAAATTTTTCTAGCTTTAACTTAGTTTCTTTGTTGACAGATAGAACACTAATGACTCAAATGACTCGATTTACTGAGGATTGCTTTAGGCATCAAGAAGTGGTACAATCCATTTTAAGCTTTCTCTACAGAAGAACTTTCCCCGAGTTCTTGTCCTTAATGAAACAAAAGAAAGAATCAAATTCAATTAGAACATCATTATCTATGGTTAGTTTAGAGACATTGAGGAGATTTTTTGAGATTGAAACCACGAATAAAATTTGGTTTAAACTAAGAGATACATTGTAATTACCAACTACTGAATTGCCAATGTGAGACATGCGTAGAGAATTACCATTACCTACAATGAGTTTAGTTTTCACTTTATAGCAGTGACATGATGAGTGGCACCACTATCCATGAACCAAGACACATCATCAACTGTTGGTTATGAAGCGATGTATGCTGAGGCTCGAGGATTGTAGGATTTTGAACTATTTGAGCCATTGGTCTATGAAAACTTGTCCAAAGGTTGAAAATCTGAGTCATACCTGTTATAACATGTAGATGCATGGTTTCCAACACGCCCACAAATCTGACATACAGGCCTGGAGAAGCCTCTTCCATGATTACTGCCATGATATTTCTACCTCTTCCTCTTGCAAAACTTTGCCCACGACCAAACCATTTCTACCTCTGCCTTTGTTATGATAAAACAAGGTAGTGTTGATTGGAATGTTTGCAAACTCATTAGTGACTCTAGTGTTTTTCTCAATTCACAGTTCTTGTCTTTGAAGTATGAACTGAGCTTCTTGAAGTCTTACTAAATCTTGTGTAGAAGTCAGATTTATAACAATTGAATCATACTCAGTTGGTAATCCTCCTAAGATATAAAGAAGCAGATCTTCATCACTTATAACTTGTCTTCAGGCAGCAAGATTATCAACAAATTTCATCTTGAGAATGAAATCGTTGATGCTTATAGATCTCTTCTTGATGGTCTAAAGTTGGAACCTTAGTTGCAAAACTCTAGATTTTGATTGGGTGGCAAAGATGCCTTGAAGTACTTCCTAGAGTTCTTGAGTAGTAGAGCGCTCAACAACATGCCCAAAGATAGATTCTGAAATAGAGAATAAGAGACAACTCATAAAGAACCGATCACTCATTTTCCATATAACAAATTGTGGATTTATCATTTGAACTGTTTGCATAGTGCTTGGTGGTCTCAAAGCAGCTGAATTCTCATTTGTTTTGACTATGTTGACAACATATTGTGGAGGACTTGGGCTTGTACCAAAGAGAGAGGATTTCAATCCATAGGCTTGTGCAGTTGACAGAACTTGGGATCTCCAAAAAAAAAAAGTAATTCATTGCTGGCTTGGACAACTCATTGCTGACTTGGACATAGAGAATGAGTTAATCCTAATAGAATACAAATGATGCTGACTAACCACACTTAAGCTAGCTTAGGCAACTCATTGTTAACTTGGACAACTCATTGCTGACTTGGACATTATTCTCATCAGCTTCCCATGACCTAAGTCGGCTTATGGGAAATTTTGGATTTATTCGTCTGTGTATTTTAGTTAATAGTCTCTACGCCATTTTATAAGCCTGTAGTTAACGTGTCATACCCTAATCCCGCTAGCGAGGAATTTCAGCTCAACTAGGCACATATATTTTATGAGGGTGAAGAAGACACCCACGCACTAAGGCGTCACAATCATTGGGAAAATAACGACAAATAGGTCCAAAATGGCTAAAACCGCCTTTCAAGCAGCAAGGAATCTAAGTATCAAAAGTCCACTCAAGTCTTGACCCCACGAAGTTAGGCACTCAACCCAATCACTTGTATGACCATAGCCCAATCAAGTTCTAATGCCTCGAAGTTAGGCACTCGGCCTCGTGCATGGGACTCTACTCCCACCCAAAAGACAAAATAAGACAATTGCCGCTCAGTAGACAGAATACGACTTCGCTCACTCGGCCCATTTCATTTGATGGTAGAATGCCAAAATTTTCAGGCTGAGACTTGTTGCGAAGATAAGGCCTCATTCATTCGGCCATAATCTTTTAATTGGAAAACACACCCGGTATATCACTAGCTTCTAGTCTCATTCACTCTACCTTGTTTGTTCAGTTGGAGGGAGAGTATACCCGTGCACATGAGAAAATTTCAAGCATAAACAAATCTCACAACTCAAAGATGAAAAAAGAAGAAAGCATCGAGGCTCCAAAAGGTCCAAAATGAGGCGATATTTCACATACAAGTTATGCACACAACGAAGTCATCAAGAAAGCTCATCCCCGAATCACCATCCACTTCATTTTAACTGTTCAATTGACACGCTCGCACTTTGCTAAAGTTATTCGGTAATAAGGAATCTAAATCTGACGGTCTAGATTTCTCCACATCATCACCCCATCAACAATAAGGATCAACATAATAATATTAGTCCATATCTTCTCACAACAACCCATCATGTCATTCAATGAAATATAAGTACTAGTGAATACCAAAATGTTGTTCGGTCCTAGACAAGGGGAATATTCATTCACACACCACCATGCTAACATGAAAACATCACACAAGAGAGGAACAACTCTCATTCAGACATGGCCAAATCTGACAAGACAATCCCAAATCATAAGCGAAACTACTTCTGGAGCAACCCACTCAGACTCAAGAAGGGGAAGCTGTCGAGGGTAAAAATGATGTACTAGGTTAGCATTCATTGTATCCCCTACAACATCCAGATCAGACAAAAGCTGAATGACACATGTTCATGTCGCAATATGACCCCACTCGGTTGACCAAATGACATCACCAAATTTATATGACGATGATCAATGTTTAAGGAAGGTTTTCATACTATCAGATGATTTCTCCAAATCCGCACATCCCTAAATATATCTCCACATTCTAGAAAATGTAAGAAAATATCCTAGGATCATGCTCATCTCTCTAACTCTATAAATGTCAAAGCACAATTCGCATTAAGGTAACTGCTCTCCACCTCTCTAAAGCGTTTAAGTCTATCAACACCTCGATCATATACTGACTTGACCGTTAGAGTTTATTTGACTGTGCATCACATTAATATTGAGTTAATATTCTTGCGTTCTATTTTTTCTTCTTATTTTCATGTTAATTCTTGATTTACTAAATGATATGAAGCGAGCCTTGATAATATATTTTTTTCATCTACATTTGATGGACAGACTGTGACTATTGTACTGGATCGGCCTAGAAAAGAAAACTTGCAACAAGCAAAGCATCTTCTTTGTCTTCCATCAAATGTGCACTTGTTCCTCGTTGAAATAAGTTATATGGAAAATTAAGAGAATTCAGACGCAATGATTTACTCTAAATTTAGACTTAATGTATGAGATTATTCTTCCTCATGTAAGAATCATTTCTGTATTTATTTTCAATGCAATTGACTTTTATTCCCATAGAAGGAATTTACTTTTTTGCAAGCATTTTTGCTTTTCTTGTCATAAAGAGTTAAAAAATGATCATTTTATAAGTGTAATATAATTTTTTTAATGACTTTGTCTAACTGTTTTCGAATGATTTATGACACTTTTTACGAGAATTATGATTTTTTTTCTTAAAAAAAAAGAACCACAATTATGACTTTTGAAAAATTTCATTGAAGCCATCCAGGACGTATTTTTAAATATTGTAAGGCATTTTTGTTGTAGTAACGTCCAAAATCATGACAACTATATTAACATTAATTTAACACAGTATAGTACATTAAAATAGTACTAACTAGTCGGTCCCGATTTAGAATTTTTTCAATATTTCTATCAATGAGCATTTCTCATTTCATTTTTGGTAACAGACGATACATAATTACTGTAATACTATACCCAAAATTCATTCTTTTAATTGTCATCTAACGTTTGCCTCCAAGCCAAAAATTGGTTTTACTTTTTCCAATCAGATTACTTAGTCAAGGATTTTATATATTTGGATCAAATACAATGAAACAGTTGAGTCGGACAACATTTAGAGATTATAATGATTATAATGATGATCTCATGTTATTATTAGAAATAATGTATTGCATTATAAGATCAAAAAGAAATTATTGAAATAAAATTACAGTAATTCAACAATTATGAAATTACCAACGTAAATACAATAATTATGAAATTACTAACAAAATATTATTGAATAAATATATGGACATCATAATAATAATATAAAATTAAGGAGAAATTCAAACCGAATCGAGTTTTCACGGTTTCCTTAAAATAGTTACATCCACTTACTTGTGATACTAAGGTTGCTAATATCATCTGTTTTTCAAGATAAAATGGTTGGAGATAACTGAAGAGCACCAGGCTTCACCACCTTGTCAAATTGACTTGTCTGAATTCTACCACTGGAGTAATGACTCAAAACTAAGACTCGGACCAAGACCTAAACCGGAACAATGAACCAACGATTGAACTAGAAAGAAATTTTGCTGAAAACCGCACTGGAACTGAATTGAAAAAACAGAATCAAATCGAGCCAAAATTAAGACAAAACCAAGAAAAGACAAGAAGAGAGGAAACTAAAGGTATTTGCTTTTGTTGGTGTGACGAATGAGGAGGAGAACACCTCCTTTTATAGCGTTCATGAGAGAGAGCCACCATAAATGTCATTTAAGCCATTAAAGGCCAAAAAATGTTTTGGCTTTTATTTACAACAAAAAACATTTTTGTGCCTTTATTTACCTAGAATATTCCATTCCAAGCATATTCTAGTGACTATTAAGCTTCTTTGGAGAAAGAAAAATAAAACTAGAGTAAAAAGTGACTCATATAGGGGTGGGCTTTTCAGACGGATTTTCGTGTCTGCAGGATATGGGGTCAGACCCAAGCCGCATGTCAAATCAGGCTGGGATTTGCACACCCCCTTCACGCGAGAGAGAGCTTCTATGCTTATCAAGTTATTAAGTTTGATCCAATCATCTCTACATATAACACTTTCAACTTTACTCCCTTTCTAATGTGGGAATTCCACATTTCTCACTTATTTTTTCATTCTCATTTAGTTCACTATATGTGACAATTTCTCATTTATCCCACAGTCAATTTTGACAAATTAATAGTCAATTTTGATGTATTCACAGAGGATAACTCAAATCTTCAAAGATCATACAATAATATATAGTGGCACCCCTTAAAAATTTGCTCAAAATTGATCGACGAAAATGGGGCTTAACACCCAATATCCAACAATTTCTAATATGAATGAAAATTGACGACTAACGACGCAACAAACATGGTGATAGAATTCAAGTTTCGAAACCTGCATAGCATATATAAGTTTACCCTTTGAACCTTCCCTTCTGTAAGTATATTTACTTTACTAGATGACTAGTAGAAATGATATCTCTGAACTATTTAACCTTTTATAAACGATGGCATATTACACACATGAATTATCCCTGATGCAGTTCGGTTTTCATGATTATGTTTCTTTTGGCCATGAATGTCCTCCTTGTTCTACAAGAGTTTCTAAAAAATTACGCCCTTACAACTCTTCTAAAATGGATCCCACGTCACTCTCACATAGATGATTTCTTAATTTAAGAGTAAAATCATATTACTCCCCTTGAATATCATAGTTTAAGAGTAAATCCATATTATTCCTATAAAAGGGGTCCCACTTCAATCATTAAAAATTCAGCTTAACCTAATCTCTAATGGGTATCATTATTTTCATCATAGTAATGGATAGGGAAAATCCCCAGAGTGATCTAGCTAAGTTTAAACAATTATGTTATTTCTTTGAATCTAGATATTGGGATCTCCAGTCAATTAGGTTGAATTTCCTTTTTATCAACTTATTCTTATATGAGCTTTAGTCCTATTCCCATTGATGACTTTTCAACTAACTCTCTATTTAGCCCTTTAAATAGCGGATCCATAATGATATTTTTAGATTTCACATAGTCAAGAGTGATAACCTCTATCAAGAGTAGTTATTTAATGGTATTATGTCTACAATGAATGTTTCTAGACTTACCATTATACATATTGCTTTGTGCCCTTCTAATAATACTTTGAGTATCACAATGTATACAAATTGGTCGCATAGTCTTTTGCCATCATTGAAACTCCTCTAGGAAGTTGTGTAGCCACTCAACTTCTTCCCCACATTTGTCCAAAGCTGTAAGTTCAGATTCCATAGTAGATCTAGCTATAATAATATGTTTTGAGGATGTCCATACTACGATAGGACTTCCTAGCATGAAATCATATCCACTAGTAGATTTTGTATCTTTTTTTATCAGTTATCTAATTTGTATTAGTATATTCTTCTAAGACTGCTAGATATCTTGTGTAGTGTAGTTCATAATTTCAAGTATATCGTAAGTATATTCTTCTGAGACTGCTGGATATCTTGGATAGCAAGTCACATGTCATTCATATCAAATCTAGATTTTAATATATCTTTTATAGATTTGATCATCTTATCATTACACCAATGACAACCATGTCATCAACATGCACACAATGACATATCCATTTTATATATCTTTAACGTAGATACACTTATTGTTGGGCGTTATACTCTCAAATCATGTGTATTGATATAAAATTTAATGAGGATTATATTTTCCTTATAATTGTTCTTTTAAATTATTGTTGAATAATTTATATAACTATCTGAAATTATATATTCATTAATGAGACTATGACCTTGTATTAGTACGGGAGGATTAAGGTCATAGATAATGAATAAAATTGTCAGCAACATATTCAAGTATGGAATCTTTAATGAATGGTTGCTAATACGGTTCACTAATAATTATGAATGTGTGTGATCTATATCTGTATCATAGATGTATATAAACATCTTAGTGAAGGTACTTTACATAATGAGATTATATATGACTGTACTGATGTGAATTAATATATTTATCAAAATGCCGTTTATCTTAAAGATTTAATACACATCAATTTGATGATCACATATAAATCAGTTTGAATCCTGAGTAGTCATGAACTCCTATGCATGTCTACTGGATCTTTTGATTCACTGGTTAATGTTTGTTTGTAAAACAAGCTAGTGACTTTTATTTTGGAGATTCAGTGATGTGGATGACCATGAACATGATCTTACAAGATTTAAAATCCAAGCTTCCCTAACGGATTATACTGGTTCCCTTAAATGTTAATTATGAAACTGAATGGTTATTGAGCTCAAATTTATAATAAGATTATAATGTAGTCATTCACTAGTAGATTAATGGTACTTAAAGATCACGTGATATTTAGTGGGGTAAAATGGTAAATTTAACTAGCTCTAATTTATGAACAAATAATTGGAGGACATAACTATATAAAATGATTATATCAATGGACTACATGAGAAAACTCTGTAAATACATTCTATAATCGCTAAGAGTTCAATTCCATATTTATAGTGAATTAATAATGAAATTAATAAATAAGATTATTTAATTAAAAAGTTGAATTAATAATCTGGTATATTAGAGCTTAGGATTATAAGTCCATGGTCCTAAAGTCACCTCTATACTACGCACTCTAGAGTGTGAATATTTCAGGACACGAGAAAAGGACTAACTTGTAAACGAATTTCAATTCTAGGGCAAGTACATAATTATGAGATAATTATTGGTGATTAATTAAATAAATTGTTTATACATATAAATATAATTTTCGAAAATTATATATATAAATAATTATCAATTTTTTTTGTAATTATTGATAAGCGAGACGGAATATCTGATTTATGAAGTTAGATAATTAAATTATCATTAGATAATAATTTAAATCAATTAAATATGTTATTTGTGAAATAACAGATAATTTAATTGATAGGGAGAATCAGGTATGTTAATTTTGAATAAACTGATATCTAGATATTTATCTGATTAAAATAAATATCTAATTTACAATAATTATCACATGTCGATCAATGATTGAGAATCATAGATCATCATATCTATAGAATGTTGTAGTGCCAGGTGGCAGTACAATCGTAGGCGTGTAACACTACAGTGCCACACGGCACTGTGATGCTTAACGCCAACTGCAGTGCTGTGTAGCACTATAGTTGTGCACCGTTATACAGTGGGTCCCACTGTATTGTGTAATTTGAAATTAAATATTATTTTTTAATTTTTAATTATACCTAAATATCTTATACGCCATTATCTAGAATATATACATATATTATTCTAATGGCCAAAAGATATAGCTCAGTTCATCAGTTCATCAATCAAGAATTGAATTGAGAACACAATTAAAGTTAGAGAAATTTTTTCTGTGATTAAAAGTTAATTAAATCTCTAAAATAATAATTATCGTGTTCTTTTAAAGAATCATCTCACAAAAGTCATTCCCAGTCAATCTCTAGATCATGTGTTGAGTGCGTCTAGAAAAAGAAATTGTGTCTTGTAATATTCTTTGTGCCCACACATGTTCTAGTGCATTGATGATTGACTTGAAAAATCTTAGTATGAATCTTAGAGACTATTGATCATTGGCAGATGATTGATCGATTTTACAAGGACGCTTGATATAGACTATAAGAGGAATATGATTCCTAACCTTATATGTTGCAGATTTAATGTATAAATATATAATGGATCTTGATTGTAAAGAGTTTTCAATAAAAGTTTTTAATTTTAGAAACCATTGCGTCGCGCTTATTTTATTTTTATCAAAAACATTATTTTTATTAACTTTTTTAAGTGCGGCAGTTGCGCCTGCACCGTGTTTTCCAACAATTGGTATTAGAATGGTATTTATATATTTATATGTTAAATCATGTGTGGATTTTCTTGCATTATTCATATAATATGAGATATGTATGAATGAATGGATAGTTATGTTTTTTGAATGTATGAAAAATAATGGATCGTTAATTGTTTGGTGATTATTGGCTTGGGCTTTGTTCTTTGATTTTTTCTTAGATCTTGTATTAAGCCATTTTGGAGCGTAGTAATTTAAGCCATTTTGTTTTAAATATTTATTGTAGTTATTCTGATCGCGAGAGGACGAGGAACGCACGAGACAAACGACAGAGGAAAAAGAAAAGAAATGAGATTTCTTTTAGAATTTCACCACCGACACCAGAAATTGGTTTTCCAACGATAGCTCCGCCGATCTTTGAAAACCGGCAATGTCACCGTAAAATTGGCGGCGACGACCGGCAGCGGCAGATGGTGGCTGGTGGTAGGTCAGACGGTGATGGTGGTCGGTGGTAACTATTGTCAAATTTAGGGACGTTTCGCACAAACCCTGATACCAACCAGCTCTATCACTGTAGATAACCATATATCTATCAATTATTCTTTTTTAAAAATTTTGAAATTAATGTAATTTTAAAATTAAATGATTAATTACTAATTTTATGAAAATTAGAAATTAATAGGTTGATTAAGTTTGACCAAATTAAATAAAATATTTATTTGACTAAGTCAAAGTCAACTATTTTTAAGGGATACTTATAGAAATTAATTTTAATTAAGATAAATATTTTTTCCTAAGTAAATATGATTTTGCTCAAAGCTTGAAAGTTATGAAAATGAACATCAGGAGGAGAAACCAATATTTGAGAAATTTATATTTTTGAAGTCCTCTTTGTAATAATATTTCTTTATTTCAAGGATTGTAATTTAGAAATACCCAATAGTCACTCGGTCTATTATTATTTTATTTAATTATCAAATAATTATTTAATTATTATGTTTGATAACATGTTCATACATTAGTCAATCACATGCCATACAACATTAGTCGATCACATGCCATACATGAAAATTTCATACAGTTTTATTTAATCATACATCTCATTAGTAAAAACATGATTTATTAGGATTATCCTAATATATTTATATGTATTATTTTATGATATAAATTGCATGGAAACTGCGAGATTTTAATTAGTTTAAACTTGGTAATCACAGCATACTAAGGGCTATAATAACCTTTAGATAACCGACTTTAGTAAAATAGTTTTATTTAAGTTGGATTAATATAATTAATTAGTTAATCTAAGTTCACCTAATTATGACATATACACTTTAGAATGTTAAATGAACTTAGACCAATAAGATTGACATAACTGATTATTAAATATTCATAGAGTTATTATTTTAACCAAAGATTAATTTTGAATTAATTGATTATTAAAATGGAAAAAAATAATCCTAAAATAGAAGAAAATTGACATGTCAATATAACTTATGGTCTCCATCTTAGTACAATATCGTGAGGTGCAGTAAGGGCCTCGTGATGGCTTTTGTTTTAATCCCCTAACGAAGGTTTCGAGCTGTACCAATATCAAGGTTGAACTTTCTAAGAAGATATGAGAAAGTGATGTAGTTTAGTTTTGACCGACCCTAAGCCGATATATTCTAAACGAAATTATGAAATCTGAAATGATGGATTACACTCATAAAGTCACAATTAAGCTTTCATGTGAATAGTTGTGACTTGACCAAACAAGCGATACCTAATTATAAAAAGAGAATATATGAGGTACTTGAAGTTTTAATTAATAAGAATGAGAATGACTCATAGACAGTCTGAGGTTAACCTGACTGACCCTAAGGCAGTACATTAATCTTTGAGTTGTTTTATCGTGATTAGTAAATGTTAGTGTGTTTAATATGTTAAATTTATGCACCACTTATTCTTTTCAAATTCTAGATAATTATCAACAATATTGAATCTTGTATGTTTTAAATTTTAGTTATCAATATTATGTCTACCGTATGCAACCCTGTTACTACTTTACTTGCTCTTGAGAAATTGAATGGTGATAATTTTGTACGTTAGAAATGAATATAAAATTAATACTGATTTGTGGGAACCATAAGTTCATTCTTATTGAGGAATATCCTGAGGAGCCCGCTGCTAATACCTCTAAGAATGTTAGGGACAAATATGATGCTTGGATCATATCAAACAACAAGGTGAAGTGCTCCATGCTTGTGAGCATGAATGATGTTCTGAGAACCAAACATGGAAGCATCGAGATTGCTTATAAGATTACAGAATCTCTATAGGTGATATTTGAGCAGCAGTCTGATCAAAGTCATCATGAAACCACTAAGAGCTAAGAAATGTACTTCTGTATGAGAACATGTTTTGAACATGATTAACATAATTCATGAGGTAGAAGTACGTGGGGTGACCATTGATGAGCGGACTAAAGTTAGCATTATATTTGAGTCGCTCACACCAACTTTTTCTGCGTTCACAACCAACTATGTTATGAACAAGTTACAATTCAACATGACCTAATTATTGAATGAACTGTAGACTTTTGACTCACTCAACCTTACAATGACCCAAGAGGGCGAAGCAAATGTTGTCGAGCAAAAACCTTCTTTCACTGTTGTTAAAAGTAACAAGAGGAAGAAGATCAATGGTAAGGGAAAAAGTAAGAACAAGAAAAGGAAAAAAGTCAAGACATTGCCGAAAGTCAAGAAGAACAAGAACGAAAACAAGCACAAAAGAAAATGTTTCCACTGTGGGGTTGAAGGTCATTGGAAGAGAAAATGTAACAAGTATCTCTTAGAGCTTAAAAAGAAAGGTAATATGATTTACTTGTACTTGAAGCATGCTTAGTGGAATATGATTTGTCATCCTGAATACTTGATTCAGGTGCCACTAATCATGTATGTTCTTCTTTGTAGATGCTTGATTCGTCAAGTGAGTTGGAGGATGACGATGTCATTTTGAGAGTTGGCAGTGGTGCGCTCGTGTCAATAAAACATTGTGGACAATTTGTTTACTCTTTGGATATACTTATTTAGTTTTGAACGATTTTTATTATATTCCTGGATTTTTGAAAAATTTGATTTCTCTTTCTTTTTTACAAGTTGTTATTCGAAGTTTTTTTTATTAATAAAGATTTTATTATTTCTAAGAGTGTATTCGATATCTGTCATGTTAATGTTATAAACGGGCTGTACATGTTTAAATCGATTGAACACGCGTTCAATAATTTTGAATTATTTAAAGTAGCAAAATCTAAAAGTAATAAACGATAAAGAGTTTCTCATGATGATGATAACACATATATTTGGTATCTTAGATTGTGATATATTAATCTAGATAGGTTAAACAGGTTAATAAAGCATGATATTTTGAGAGAACTAAGAGTTGGAACTCTTCCTGTTTGTGGATCCCATCTAGAGGGTAAAATGACCAAGAGATATTTCGCTGGAAAGGGACAAAAAGCCAAGGAACCACTTGAACTAGTACATAGTGATGTCTGTGGATCGATTAGTGTACAAGCTAGAGGTGGGTATGGGTATTTTGTAAACTTCATTGACTACTACTTAAGATATGGTTATGCATAGAAAGTCTGAAACTTTGGAAAAGTTTAAAGCCTTCAAGGCTGAAGCTGAAAAGTAATTAGGTAAATCATTGAAAATCCTTCAATCCGATCAAGGTGGTGAATACTTAGATTTAGGATTCAATGCTTATTTGCTGGAGTGAGGAATCCTATCCTAACTCCCGACTCCTGGAACACGACAACAAAATGGTGTTATAGAGAGGAAAAACAGAACCTTATTGGATATGGTTAGGTCAATGTTAAACTACTCATCACTATCACTTACATTTTGAGGATATGCACTAAACACAGTAACTTACATTTTAAATGTAGGCGCCTCTACGTTTGTAACCAAGACACCTTTAAAGTTATGAAATGGCTCTAAACCTAGTTTGCATCATTTCTCTTTATGGGGGTGTCCAGCTCATGTTCTTAGACCCAAGACCAGAAAGTTAAACAAAAAGGTCTGAAGTGTCCATATTCGTTGACTATGCTCTAAAGACTAGAGGTGGGTACTTTTATAGTCACAATGATCAAAATGTGTTTGTATCGACAAATGCCACTTTCCTTGAACACGACTATATGGAAAACTACAAACCTCATAGCAAAGTAGTTTTCGAAGAATTAGCAGCTAATAACATCAGTCTAGTTTCAATTTCTTTTGATAAACGATTAACCACATAAATTACAGTTCCTCCAAGGGAAACCCCAATGCAACGTCGTAGTAGGAGGGTTGTGAGACAACCAGTTCGCTACGAACTAGAAGCACATGTTCTAGTGTCAGACACTGATAAGAACAATCCATTATCTTATGAAGAAGTATTCCAAGTTTGTTAAGGAAATATATACTATTTTTTCAAATATAAGAAAGGTGTATTCCTGTCTCATCAAATCAAATCAACCAATGTAATCTATCTCTTCCCTTTCCAGTGCATATATCAAATCAATCTAATCATATCTTCTTCTTCTTCTCTCTTCTTAAATGAAGCATATTATTATTATTCTTCTTCTTCTCTATTCTTAAACGAATCTTATTATTATCCTTCTTCTTCTTCTCCTTATTCTACTCCTCCTCTTCCTCATCCTTCTTCTTCAGCGAGATCCACCGACAAGTCTTCATTTTTAGAGATGCACTTAGGTACTCATTCCTCTCCTACTTTTTTTACGTAGAAAAAGACTTGCTACCTTGTTCTTGTTTTTTCATCATTTTTCCTTGTACCTTAGAATTGAAACTTTTTCTGTACTGATATTGGGGGAAGATCATCTAGGGTTTGAAAAGCATTTCTTTGCTTTATACAAAACAAAAATTAATTTTGTAAATATCAATTTAAATGATTGTGGTTCATGGGTATTAGCTTGAAGTTCTTGCAAGAAGATAATTATTATTCGTATGGTTGGCACCACTGTAGTGCCATGTGACACTACAGTATTGCACACCACTATAGTGCCACTGATACTACAATAGTCCATGTTAGTCTGTAATGATTGACACGTGACAATTAGTACGTATTAAATATTTATTTTAATCAAATTAAATATCTAAAAATTTATTATTTCAAAATTATTATATCTGGTTATCTCTATCAACTGAATTATCTGTTATTTTACAAATAGCAGATTTAGTTGATCCAAATTATTATCTAATAATAATTTGATTATATAATTTCATAAATTAGATATTTTATCTCACTTATTGATAATTAGATATATATAATTCTGAAAATTATATTTATATATATAAATAATTCAATTAATTAATCACACATAATTATTCCATAATTATGTACTTGTCTTAGAATAAAAATTCTTTTACAAGTAAGTCCTTTACTCAAATCACACCCTGAACTACGTAATATAGAGGTGGCTTGGGGAGCATGAGTCTATAATCCTAAGCTCCAATAAATTAGATTATTAATTAAACTCTTTATTTAAATAATCATATTTATTAATTCTATATTACTCCACTATAAATATGAAATTGCACTCTTAGAGATTACAAATTATATTCGCAGAGTATTCTCATGTAATCTACTGATATAATCATTTTATGTAGTTTTGTCCTCCAATTATTGGTTCATAAATTAGAACTGGTTAAAAATTATCATTTTACCGTTCTAATTATCTCCAATAATCTTATTATAAATTTGAACTCATTAACCATTCACTTCCAGAATTAACACTTAAGGAAACCAATATATGATTAGTTAGGAAAACTTAGATTTGAAATCTTGTAAGACCATGTTTCCAGCTTTCCATATGATTGAATCTCCAAAACAAAAGTCACTAGCTTGTTTTTCAAATAAATCTTAACGAGTGAATGAAAAGATCTGGTAGACATGCATAAGAGTTCATGACCACTCAAAATTTAGATTGATCTACATATTATAATCAAATTAATGTGTATTAAATCTTTATGATAACATCATGTTGATAAATATATTAATTCACATCGGTCTAGTCATATATAATCTCCTTATATAAAATACCTTCACTATGTTATCTATCCACATCAATGATCCGGATCTAGATTACATGCATTCATAATTCTTAGTGAACCATACTAGCAACCATTCATTAAAGATTTCATACTGTAATATGTTGCTGTCAATTTTATTCATTATCTACAATCTTAATCCTCTCATACTAATATAAGATCATATTCTCATTAATAAATATGGAATTTTTATATATTTATATAAAGTCATAGATAATGAATAAAATTGTCAGCAACATATTAAAGTATGTAATCTTTAATGAATGGTTACTAATACGGTTAACTAAGTATTATGAATACTATGATCTAGTCTGGATCATTGGTGTATATATACATCTTAGTAAAAGTACTTTATATAATGAGTTTATATATGACTTGACTGATGTAAATTAATATCTTTATCAACGTACCATTTATCATAAAGATTTAGTATACATCAATTCGATGATCATATGTAGACCAGTCTGAATTCTAAGTAGTCATGAACTCCTATACATGTCTGCTACATCTTTTGATTGAATCGTTAATGTTTGTTTGTAAAACATGCTAGTGAATTTTGTTTTGGAGATTCAATTATGTGGATGGCTGAGTACATGATCTTGCAAGATTTGGAATCTAAACTTTCCTAACGGATCGTATATTAGTGCCCTTAAGTGTTAATACTGGAACTGAATGGTTATTGAACTCAAATTTATAATAAGATTATTAATTAGTCATTCACTAGTGGATTAGTATTTAATGATCAAAAGGTATTTAGAGGGCTAAAATGATAATTTTGACAAGCTCTATTTTACAAACAAATAATTGGAGGACAAAACTACATGAAATGATTATATTAGTAGATTACATGAGAATACTCTGTAAATACATTCTATAATCTTAAGAGTTTAAGTCCATATTTATAGAAAAGTAATAATGAAATTAATAAATAAGATTATTTAATTAAAGAGTTTAATTAATAATCTCATTTATTGGAGCTTAAGATTATAGGTCCATTGGTTCCCAAGTCACCGATATACTACGAAGTCTAGGGTATGAATATTTCATGAAATGAGAAAATGACTCACTTACAAATGAATTTTAATTTTAGGGTAAGTACAAAATTATAAGATAATTATATGAGATTAATTAATTAATTGAATTATTTATATATATACATATAATTTTTGGAATATATATATAATTATCGATTATTTTTTACTTATCGATAAGTGAGATAAAATATCTAATTTATGAAATTAGATAATTAAATTATTATTAGATAATAATTTGAATCAACTAAATCTATTATTTGTGAAATAACATATAATTTAGTTGATAGGAATATTCAGATATGTTAATTTTAAATTAACTGCTATATAGATATTTATCTGATTAAAATAAATATTCAATTTGCAGTAATTGTCATGTGTCGATCAATGACTGGGAATCATAGATTATCATGAACTGTTGTAGTGCCACGTGGAACTACAGCAATAGGCGAGTAACAGTCCAGTGTCACAGGGCACTGCCTTGTGGAGTCACGACGCTGTAATGCTTAACGCCAACTGCAGTGTTGTGTGGCACTGCAATTGTGCCCCGCTATACAGTGGGTCCCACTGTATTGGACAATTTGAAATTAATATATTATTTTTTAATTTTTAATTATCCTTAAATATATTATTATACACCATTATCTAGAGTGTATATATATATTATTCTAATGGCCACAAGATTTAGCTTAGTTCATCAGTTCATCAATCAAGAATTGAATTGAGAACATAATTAGAGTTAGAGAATTTTTTCTCTACGATTAAAAGTTAATCAAATCTCTAAAAGAATAATCATCGTGTTCTTTTAGAGAATCGTCTCACAAAAGTCAATCTCAGTAAATCTCTAGATCTCATGTGTTGAGTACATCTAGAGACAGAAAAATTGTCTTGTAATATTCTATGTGTGAATCTTTGCATGAATCTCAGTATCTATTGATCATTAATGGTTTCATGGAACGAAGGATCGATCGATTTTGCAATGATGCTTAATAGACTACAAGAGGTATATGATTCCTAACTTTGGATTTTGTAGATTCAATGTATAAATATATAATGAATTTTCTTTTTAGAAATCATTGAGTCGCGCTTATTTTTCTTCTAATAAAAAAAATTTATTTTTATTAAATTTTTTTAAACGCATAAGCTGTGCCCACGCCGCGTTTTCCAACACTTATCACATTCATTGATTTTGAATCCATTTGAGATTATGTAACAGTCAAATTTCTCATGCCATTGTTTTGGTGCTTGTTTCAAACCATATAATGATTTCACTAATTTACAAACCTTCTTTCCTTACCTAGGAGTGAAAACCCCTTCTAGTTGTTTCATGTAGATTTCTTCCTCTAAATCTCCATTTAAAAAGGTTGTTTCACATCCATATGATGTATTTCAAGATTTTGCAAAGCAACAATTATAAGTACCATCCTAATGAAGGTTACTCTCGACACCGGAGAATATGTATCAAAATAATCAAGACATTCCTTCTGTCTATAGTCTTTCATTACAAGTCTAGTTTTGTATTTATCAATTGATCTATTGGTTTTTATTTTTCATTTGAAAATCAACTTGGAACCCAAAAGTTTACAATCGGGTGGAAGATACACAAGTTCTCAAGTATGGTTTTACAAAATTGAATCACTTTCATTCTTTAGGGCCTCTTTCCACAAAAGACCTTCATTGAAGTTCACAGCTTCATTGAAAATTCTTGTTTCACTTTCAATCATATATGTTAAAAAATCAGGACACAAACTTTTTATCCTTGCTCTTTTACCCCTTCTAGGTTCTACTTCACTTATTGGTCTTGACTATCTTCTTCCTTAATAGTTTAATACGTTTTTTAAGAGCTTGGCTCTTCCTTGGATTTGTAATGATTTCACTAATTTACAGACCTTCTTTCCTTGCCCTGGAGTAAAAAACCTTTATGGTTATTCCAGGTTGATTTCTTCCTCTAAATCTCCATTTAGAAATGCAGGTTTCACATCCATTTGATGTACTTCAAGATTTCACAAAACTGGAGGTTATTCTCGACACCGGAGAATATGTGTAAAAAGAGTCAAGATATTCCTTCTGTCTATAACCTTTAATTACAAGTATGGCATTGTATTTATCAATTGATCCATCAATTTTCATTTTCTGTCTGAAAATCAACTTGGAACCCAAAAGTTTACAACTGGGTGGAAGATCCACAAGTACCAAGTATAATTTTGTAAAATGGAATCAATTTCACTCTTTATGACTTCTTTCCATAAAGGACCTTCAATGGAGTTCACAACTTCATTGAAAGTTATTTTACTCCTAGATTCTACTTCCACTCCTTCATCTTGGTCCTAACTATCTTCTTCATCAATAGTCTTAAGAAGTCTTTTTGAAGGGCTTGACTCTTTCTTACATTTGTACGGAAATACATGCTCAAAGAAAAATGCATTTCTAAACTCCATTATCTTGTTCTTGTGAATCTTAGGACTGTTAGATTCAGATGCAAGGAATCGATAGACACTACTATTATTTGCATAACCAATAAAAGTGTAATTGATAGTTTTTTATCTCATCTTCACATTTTTTGGGTGTAGGTTCCATCACTTTAGAAAGACATTCCCACATTCGTAAGTACTTGTACGAATGTTTTCTACATTTCCATAACTCGTATGGGATCTTATCTTTTTACTCTTTGGATATCTCATTCAAAAGATAGTTAACCATCAGAATGACTTCACCCCACACGTTCTGAGGTAATCTAGAACAGATCAATAATGCATTCATAGTTTCTTTTAAGGTACAATTTTTACGTTCAGCAACACCATTGGACCGAGGTGAATAAAGTGTAGTGGTTTCGTGTATAATCCTATGTTGAGCACAAATATCAATAAATGACGATTCATACACACCATCTCGATCACTTCTTAGCACCTAAATTTTCTTATTAAGTTGATTCTCAGCTTCTTTTATAGAGAATAAATTTTTCTATAGCTCATAGTTGCTCTTTAGCAAATATACATAACAATATTTTGTGCTATCATCAATTAAAGTAATAAAATACTTATTACCACCTCTTGTTGGTACATATTTTAAATCACATATATCACTGTGAATTAAATCAAAAGGTTCGGTATTTTTTTCAACAATTTGAAATGATCACCTCATTAATTTATCCTCGACACAAGTTTCACACTTGTGATTGAAATGTTGATATATGATCAAAGTTAATTAATTTACGTAAAGTATCTTAATTAACATGTTCTAGTCTACTATGGAATAAATTGGTAGATTCAAGCAAGCAAGCCAAAGAACTAGCTTTATTAATATTGAGTTTGATCAAAATCATTACATTGAGTTTAAACATTCTATCACTCATATAACCCTTACCAATATACATTCCACTCTTAGATAAAATAATTTTGTTTGACTCAAATATCATACAAAATCCATGGTTATTCAGTAATGAACCAGACACAAGGTTCTTGCAGATTTCAGGTACATACATGACATTGTTCAAAGTCAATTCATTCTCAGAAGTCATCTTTAAAACCACTTTTCTTTGGCCTTTGATCTCAGAGGTGGCCGAGTTTCTCATGAACAACTTCTCTCCATGCATTATCACCTCAAAGGTAGAGAACATTCCTTGAGTAGAGCACACATAGTGGGTAGCTCCGCTATCCCTTTGGATTTGATCCAACCATGTTGACATAGAGATCACTGCTGTGAGGTTGATGTCATAAACATCTCGAGCTATGTTTTCAATCCCATTTGCTTCCTTGTTTCTCTTAGGCAATCTATATTTAGAAGATTTGTGACCCAGTTTGCCATAGTTGTAACACTTGCTTTTGAAATCCCACATTTAAGTCCCAACTTGTTTGCACCATTTCTTTTGTTGTTGGTATTCCTGGCTTTGGAACTTTAATCATACTCCATAATGTTTACCTTTCTTGTAGTAAGAGGGTTTGGCCATCTTCTTTCTGATAACCTATTATCTTCTTCGATTAGAAGTCAAATAATTAGATCTTCGATGCTCATTTCCTTTCGTTTATGCTTGAGATAATTCTTGAAATCCTTCCATGCAGGAGGTAATTTCTTAACAATATAAGCCATTTGAAATAATTCAACTAGCACCATCCCATTAGCATGAATCTTGTGCAAAATAATATAAAATTCATGCACTTGTCTGATCACCATTTTGGAATCCACCATATTAAAATCAAGGAAGCGCCCCACGATAAATTCCTTGTGTCGATGGCTAAATCTCGGAGGTGAGATTAGGTCAGCAACGTGTCTGCTCCACTTCTCTCCCCACACCTGCAATGGAAGAAGGTGAAGTAGGAGACAAGATAAGAGGGGGTGGTCTCCTTTTTACCCCATCAGAAGATTAAGTCAGTAAGGGGAAGATGTGAGTAAAGTAGAGAATTAGTTGAAAGTTCTTGCATACCTTTTAAAGTGCATTTACCAGGGTATTTATAGTGGAAACTTGACCTTAAGGTTGGGCTGGTCTTCGTACATTAGTAGACCTCTCATCCAATGAGGTGCCACCTCGAACTAATCTCTAGCTCAGGCTTCTCTGACGGGCTTGATGGAGTCAAGGAAACGATGATGACCTTACGTGTCAGGATAACCTGTCCTCGTATCCCACAATGTACTTTATCAGCCTCTATTGGACCGTCATATTAAATTCTTATGATAACACCCTACTCGGCGTAGGTTGAATGACTCATTGGGTAGTAGGCTTCATGCTTTTTCTCATACCTTCATCTGTGATTGGCCTAGGTGTAGAAAATATATGATGACAACCTGCAAGCTTCTACCTCGACCCAGGTGCCCTATTTGAACTGAGGTGGGAGATTCCCCACCCTTAAGTCCTTCTCCAAAAGTCATTTTCCAAGCGGGAACCTCTTTCTATTGGGACTTAGTCAAAACACAAGTTGATTCACACGAGTACCATCTGCAACCCTCGAGGGTCCCGAGACGCTTGGCCTCGGGGAGGGTAAACTCCCCACAAGCGCTAGGCCCCGAGGTGGGCAGTCTTCCCTGAAGCCTAGGCCCCAGGGTGGGAAAGCTTCCACGAGGCCTAGGCCCCGGGGTTGATGAGCTTCCTTGGGGCCTAGGCCATGGGGTGGGTAAGCTTCCCCGAGGTCTAGGTGTAGAGGTTGATGAGCTTCTCCGAGGCCTAGGCAACAGGGTGGGTAAGCTTCCCCGAGGCCTAGACCCTAGCGTGGGCAAGCTTCCCCGAGGTATAGGCCCTGGGTTGATAAGCTTCCTTGAGGCTTAGGCCCCGGGGTTAATAATCTCCATGCCCTTAAAGGTCTTTTGTACGTGCCCAAAAAATAGGTATAACACATTGGGCCCATATACTCCTTCTTGTACTTTCATTCAAGAGATTCTCATACCTCCTTAGCTATTTTCTTGTCAAAATAAATATTATACAAAGAATAAGAAGGACCATTCATAATGTAATTTCTATATAAATAGTGAGAATGTTTCCAAGTATCAGTAGAACTGATCGTTTGAAAATCATGTTCATCATCATTAAGCTTATGGGCTTCTTCAGTTAGGGGTGTGCAGATTTTCCAAGAACTGATGACCCAAACTGAATCGGTTCGGTCGGTTACTTTGCTATATAAATTATAATCGGTTCGGTTATTTTTAATAACTGAAATTTCAGTTTGTTTATATTTTATAATAAATTTATAATTGGTTCGAACCGATTACACATATTATAATAAACCAAAACCCAACCCTAAGTTAGTAAGTCTCTTACGACTCCTTTAGTGTTCAGTCTCCTTCCTCTCTCTTTGCAATTACAGAACCCTCGTCTCCATCAACCTCATCTCCCTTGTCCATCATTATTAAGTCTCCCAACTCGAGCTCGTCTCCCTCGAAGCTTCCCTCAGGCCTTGAAGCACACTCTGCCTCTCTTTATCAGCTTGAGCTCGAGCTTGTACCTCTCTTTGTGGCTATATCTCTTTTGAAGCTCAATAAAAGGCTTCAAACTTTACGATTTAGATATCATACGCTTCGATTGTTTCGAATGTTTCGACTGTTTTGATATGTTAGTCTCTAATTTTTTTAGATCAGTTAGTCTCAAATTTATTAGATCTGTTATAGACTTTGATTGTATCGATTGCTTGATTGATTCATTGATTTTGTTAGGCTTATATCTGTTTAGTGGTGTGCATATTTGTTACGCTTCAATTGTTCGATTGTTTGACTGTTTTGTTGATTTTGTTAGGCTTACATCTATTTCGTTGATTCTATTAGGCTTAGTCTTTTAGATTTGTAGTATGTCATGCTTTAGAACTGGCTAGAAGTAAACAGATGAAGCCGATTACTTTGGTTACTTTCAGTTCGAATCTAACGCTTACTTCGGTTCAGTTCGGTTATGAAATTTAGGTAACCGATGAATTCGGTTCGATTACAAAAATACCTTAGTAACCGACTGAACCGAACTGTGCACACCCCTATCTTCAATCAATCATTTTTCCAGATTCAAGGTGGTTAGGTAGAAGAGCATCTTTTGCTGCCAACTTTTGAAATTAAAACCATTAAATTTCTCAGGCTTCTCCCTATGAGAAATAGGCAGAGGCATCGGTGTCATACTGGTCACATCAAGGTTCTGCACACCGATGTTTGACATTTGTGCTCTAATGGTAGGATTCAGCCATTGGCTTTCAATAGCATGATTCAATACAACATTATTATTGGTTTTAATTACCATATTTCCTTATCTGAAATATAAATCAGAAGTGTGTCAACACTTTGACAATTATGCTATTTTATCGAACACAAAAATATGTTATTTTCTAAATGTTTTCCAAAATAAATCAAATTGTACTTTTGCAGATAACTATCAAGATGAACTTTTGTTCTAAGACGCAATGCAGGACAAGCTCTCTCGATAGTATTCAATTCTCAGGTAATTGGAGAGACAAGTCCTCTTATGTTCTACTTTCCTTATACATAACTTCTCTGTATAGTTACTTTCACTTTCAAAATATTCAGAGAATATAAAAAAAATATTTTAGGTTGAAAAACTAAATTAATTTCCAAAAATTAATCCTATAACGCAATAACTTGTATAGAAATAACTGTTTTAAGATTGTTAGAAATAATGTTTTATATTATAAGATTAAATAAAAATTACCATAATAGAATTACAGTAATTCAACAATTACAAAATTATCAATGTAAATACAATAATTATGAAATTATCAACGTAAATAATATTATTGAGATAAATATATGGAACGCCTACCAATAATATAAAACTAAGGAGAAATTCAAACCAAATCCTATTTTTGCAGTTATCTTAAAATTGTTACGCCACCTTACTTGTGGTACTAATGTTGCTAACAAAGTCTGATTTTTAAGATAAAACGGTTTGAGATAGCTAAAAAGCACCAGACTTCACCACCTTATTGAATTGACTTATCTAAATTCTACCAAAAGAATAATGACTCAGAACTATGACTCAGACCAAGACTTGAATTGGAAATATGAACCGATGACTGAACAAGAAATGAACTAAATAAAAAATTGAACCAAAACCAAGCCAAAAACTGAACTGAAGAAATCGAACCGAATCGAGCCAAAACCAAGACAAAATCGAGAAGCGACAAGAAGATAAAAAACTAGAGCTATTTACTTTTTTGGTGTGTCAAATGTGGAGCAGAACACCTCCTTTTATAGTGTTCATGGGGGAGAGCCACCATAAAGGCCATTTAAGCCATTAAAGTCCAAAAAATGGTTTAGCCCTTAACTTACAAAAAAAAACATTTTGGGCCTTTATTTACCTAGACGATTCAATTCCAAGCATATTCTAGTGACTTTTGAGCTTCTTTGGAGAAGGAAAAATAAAACTAGAGCAAAAGACGGTCTATATAGGAGCGGGTTTTTCGGCCCAACATTCGTGTCCGCAGGACGTTGGGGCTTACCCAAGCCGCATGCCGGACTAGATTGGAATTTGCACGCCCCTGACAAATTAATAGTCGATTGATCCAATCATATATATATTATATATACCACTTTCAATTTTGATTTAGTTTCTAATTGGAGATTACCACAATTCTCACTTATTTTTCCATTCTCGTTTAGCTTACTTTGAGTAATAATTTATCATTCATTCCAAAGCCAAGTTTGATAAATTAATAGTCAATTTTGATGTACTCACCGAATACAACTAAAATATTTAAAGACCTTACACTAATAAATAGTGAGTCCCACCTAAAAAATTGCTCAAAATTAGTCCATTGAAATTATGCTTAACACCTAATTTCCAACAGTTATAACACGAATTATATGGAAAGATATGTTACCAGTCATTTTAATGAAACTAATTATTCTTACATGAATAGTCTGATTAGTCATTCACGTAAGTCATTTGTAATTTTATCAAATTAGGTTAATCATATCATTCGGTTGATTTACTTGCTAACTAACTTTTTACTCCTACAATATTCTTTAATATTCAAGTTTTCTAAAGGATTCTCCACCTTCATTTCGCCCTACTCATGCCCCGAGACGCAGCAGTCACCCTCCCGTGGGGGCGTCACATTCAATCCCCTATGAGGGCTCCAAGCACACTCCATAAAGGGTGTTGCGCTCACGCTCTCATGGGTGCCTTGGTCACTCCCCTGAGAGGGCGCTGGGATTACTCCCACGTGAGGGTGCCGCGCTCACGCCCTCATGTGTGAAGATGAAATGTTGTAGCCTTTGTTAATGCATCGTATTGAAGCATGTTGAGCAAATTGACTTCTATAAACATTAAGAAATTCTTCTCATATTGTTACATTTTGGACAAGACTCAGTTCATGCCATTATCACATCTATAATTATTGTATTTATTATAGCCATCAAATCAAGTTACGAGACTTAAATAGATTTTTGTCTTGGAATGATTTGGAGACTATTGTCAGGCAGGATTAAGATGAGGATACGACACATTGAAAGGATGTCACTTATTCAATATGGTGACTTTGGGTGATGCCGTCTTGCTTCATCAATGTCTTTTGTCCTGGGACATGTCGAATTGAGATCGGATAGATGTGAGATCTTGTAGTTACTTTAGTGAATTTAATTAAGATGGATTGTATTTAACTTAGACCTATATAACTTATTAATGAATTAATTACATGTGGTCTTAGTTACTGTGTATAAATAGTAGTATTCCCTTCTTTTACAAAGATTTTGCCAAGTAAATCCCATACCTTATTACACCATAGAATTTTTTCCATCATCTAAAGTTGACTTAATACCTGAAAAAAGTGGCTAGTAAGACAAACTATCAGAATAACCACATTTTCTTTGGCACTCGTGAGCACCCAGGCATGTAAATCACGAGTTGTAAATTAGCCCAGTTCATATAACAAATTATTTCCATGCGATAGAAGCTGATACCGTACACCATTTACTTCTTGGTAGGCCATGGATTCATGAACATGATTGTGTTCCTTCAACTATGCATCATTGTCGAAAGCCACGGTGGCGTTGGAAGAATATTACAGCGGCGGTTACAAGGACGCCATTTGATAAAATAGAGGCTTGACGCGATGGGGAAATTGTGAGGGGAAAGGCGTAAACAAAACTAAATCAAAAGTGGTTACCAGGTTCACTTTGTCCAATTCAAAGATTGCATATCATTTATGATGGTGCAGGGCTTTCAGTGTATAATTCGATCCCTCTTACGGAAATTTGGAAGATGATATTATGTTAGAAGAATCATTTCAAAATTTCACGAACTGAGGTGTAGAATATATGCAACGAATTTTGAATTCCTGGAAGAACCATTGGCTACAAATTCGCCTCAGTCACAAGAGGAGTTAGAAGAAGTTCATCTTGGAAGATGAAAGTGCAAATAATCCGTGTTTGGCGTAGACCTTGACCAACCAACAATGTGATGACTTTTTGAAGCTTTAAAGAGAAATTGAAGATGCATTGGCGTGTCTTACTTGGACATGACAGCCCTAGACCCTGCCCTGATGGTGACACACCGCTTAGGAGTTTTTGAAAAATACACATCAAATTAAACAATCACCCTATAATTTAATTTCCATCCCAAAGTAGAATTACAAATAAAGATAGAGATAAAAAAAATTAATTGAGGTTGGGTTTATCAAATCCATTGAGCACCCGACTTGATTAGCAAATATTGTGTCTTTCGAAAATAAAACTAGACAGATCAGCTATTGTATAGATTTAGGAGATTGAACAATGTTTGTCTGAAAGATGTTTTCCCGTTATCATGCATCGCCACTTTGGTGATTCACCATGGAGTATGAGATGTTTCCCTTGATGGACGGCTATAGTTGGTATAACTAAATCAAGATGGCGTTAGGTGATGCCAGGAAAACTGCATTCATGACTCCCTTCACAAATGTTTTCTATGTTGCAATAACTTTTGGGTTGAAAAAATGTTGGGGCAACAAATCGACCGGCTATGACGGAAGTATTTAATGACATGATTCATGGTTATGTGAATTGTAGTATAGTCCAAAACGGCAGAATTACACTTGAAATATCTAAGACATTTATTTGAGAGATATAGGAGTTACAAGTTAAAAATGAATCCTCTCAGGTGTGCCTTTGAAGTTTCATTGGGAAAGTTTCTTAGTTTTTAAGTTCACAAACTGGGAATAGATATAACTCTAAAGTGAAGGCTATAAGAGACTTGCTACACCTCGAGGGAAAGTTTCTTAGTGTTTAAGTTCACAAACGGGGAATAGATATAACTCCAAAGTGAAAGCTATAAGAGACTTGCTACACCTCGATTAGTAAAAGAGCTTAAGGCTTTTATGGGAAGAAGGTATGATACTCTCCATTTCATACCCACCCTTGCTGAGTCTGTCAGCCCTTTACAACAGCTCTAAACACAAGATAATATTTTTTCGTGGTCGGCCAAAAATGATAAAAATTGCAAAAATATGACATAATCAAAGATGTATTGCTGGCACTCGCCATTTTGGTTCACTACGACAAAAAAAGGCCACGATAATGGTCAAAAAACGTTATCATAGAGTTTCGATAGCGTTTCTGAAAACGTATGTATACTGACGTTATTAAAAGTCTGCTAGCTATGATAAGATTTTTTAAACACTATAAAAAATCCTACAATAGCGTTTAAATGTTAGCATAGGGTTTTGATAGCGTTTCCGAAAACATATGTATACTGACGTTATTAAAAGTCTGCTAGCTACGATAAGATATTTTAAACGCTATAAAAAATCCTACAATAACATTTTTTAAACGCTATAAAAGTATTTCATAGCGTCTTATAAATGTTATAGTAGGTCTTTTACAACGTTTTTTAAATGTTATCCTAGGTCTTTCATAGCGTTTTATAAATGCTATCCTATGTTTTTCATAGCATTTTTCATTACTTATTATTTTGTTAATGTTATTAAATACTATTTATATCTTATTTTTATTACTTATACTTACAATTGTACAAATATGAATTGTATGGAAGTATAATAATTACATTGGAAAATACATATATTTTGACAATATCACAATATATCGAAATCACATCATTTCATTTAATTACTCAAAATTATTGCATAATATTTCATTAGAAATTATACCTCAAAATGATAATTACATATTAATTTTTCCATAGAACAAGCAAAGTAATACATCCTAAGGAAAATATTAAGTTCTAGTATAACTCACATCTAAAATTTTTTACAACCAGACCACTTAAATTATGTAGATCTTAGGCCATTGGACGTAGGAGGAAAGGGAGGTGGCAGTCCTCCAGGTATACTTCAATGCAATAAATAAAGGATTTTCTTGTAGTGAGGTGGAAGTCTTCCAATATTGAAGCTTTATGAACCATTGTGTCATTTTTTATAATGTCTCTCACTTTAAGCTTCCACTAAGCTTTCCTCCTACTGGTCACCCATGAATACAAATCAAAGTTTTTAATGTTAGTGTAAGCCCTACAATAGGAGCCTCCATCTTGTTAGTCTCCAATTTTACAGCTTACCTATCAAGGGAAATAGAACACTCAAACCTCTGAATGCAACATTAATACATATGCATCCGTGTAAAAGAAAACAAGAACTTTAATTTTGAAATTAAGCACCCACAATGATATCACTCAACATTTAGAGGTTAGAAGAAATACAAAGTAATCTCTTTAGAATGTACAATAACCTATAACCCAACTACATCAAGTATAACCTGCAATTGATGTTATGAACTCTTTAGAATGTACAATAAAGACAGTAATAATACTTTGTTGCAAGCAACTAGAATTAAACATGCCAAAGAATTTATCAGCAGAATGAAGAAGTATGTTTGGTCGGATCCTTCCCTATAATCATCAACCAAGTACTAGCACATTAAAGGAAAGGGAAAACTGACTGAACAAATAAGCGGTATAAACATGTTGGCACTACTAATGGACTGAACCAGATTCATTGTAAAGTTTTGTTAGAAAATGACTCAATTTCACACTGTAAAGTAGTAAAATAGATTACGGCAAACAAAATCCATTGCATTGATAAGGATCCAAATCGAAATTCCATATAATTTTGTTGCTTTAGCCACAAAGACAAACAAAATTCCTCCATTTTCTCCCTTTTCATCTACAGATGTTCCCATAACAGCATTCATCCAACTGAACCTAAGAGAGAACGATAAACAAAATATACCTCTAGAACTTGCACCGCCTCTATCATCTACCATAAAACTTGCAATAATGTAGATAAAAGGGAAAAAAGATGTTAATCGAGAAAAAAAGAGAGAATAGAGTACCATAACGTTACATGTTGTTGGATAATCCGTCTTTGTATCCAAAACAATTTCATTTGCAATGTCCATATTAGCAGACTTATCAACATACACATGGAAAATTCCATCTGAATAAGGAAAAGTGAATTGTTTTCATAAGCTACCTTTCTGCTCATGAAAAGTTTATAAATCCAGCAGAATATAGAAATTAAAGATTGATTTTACATTTCTCACCAGCATGACCAAGAATAAGAATTTTTGTAGAATTCTTTATTTGAGAGACAAGCTTGTTGCTCCCCCTTGGGATAACCAGATCAGTTACATCATCTAGCTGCTGCAAAAGCATATATGTTAACTTTGAACTTAGTTTAAGAGAGAATATTTATTCTTAAAATTAGTAAAATAGAGAAGCTGCTCATTTTTTCTAGCGATACCCACCTTTAATAGATCGTGAATCTCCTCTCTCGAAATCACAAGTCCAAGAAGCTTTCGACCAACACTATCTGGTATAGTCGAAGTGATAACCTATCAAATTCACAAAAAAAGAGTGAAATGCCTGATTAATCTTATCATGAACAGATAATAGAAGGTTGACATTGTAATGTATTGTCAGTAGAAAAAAGACCAGAAGGACAAATCAAGCTTATGTTACATGTCGAAGTGCATTGACAAAAAAATATACCTGGTAATGACCACAAGGGTGACACCATATGCTGCATCGCATGGGCAAAGCCTTTTGTATTTTCCCCTCCTTTTCCTAGAAAAAAATCTTTTTGAAAGGTCAACAAGCGTGCTCTGCATTCATATATGTATAAGCCTTCCACTGGTTGAGTGTGTGTGCACACACATGTATGTGAGAGAGACATAAAGAGATGTAGCGATGACAATAATTTTAAATAGTTATTATATATATTCAAAAGGCTTCTCTCATTTTTAACGTGCCAAGCAATAAAGCATTTTAAAGAGCAAAAAAATGATTTTCTGCAGATCAATACCTCTGCCTCTTGGAGCATGTTCATGTCTAAACTATATCACTTGTATTACATAAAGACGATGATGAAGCCATGCCATCAATATCTGAGTCCATAGAGTTCATTTTTCTTTTATAGATAATGGGACAAACTGTAAGGAAATGAAAGCTTATAAATTTACACAGTTAATGCATTTATCACTTAAAAATACTTAAAAAAGGCATTTATCACTTAAAAATGGGTCAATCAACTTAAATTTTTTGAAGGATAGTATAAATTCTAGGGTACTAGAGAGTATCCTAGTAAACAAAATAAATTATAATTCTACACCAATCTTTTCGAAGCAAAAAACTAATCATATAGACAAAGTAAATACAGAAAATTATTCAAAATTTATGTTCAATGGTTATCTTTTTACCTCTTGCTCTTCGTCTTGGAATTAAATATAGTTATCTATTCTACCTAATCTCACATTTTTGTGTAGAAGCTAAAGAAAAAAAGATACGAAAGAAATAGACATGCCATGCATATGTCTTCCTCATTAAATATGAGCAACAAACGGAATAAAGTGGAATTTAAGAAAAATAAGCAACCAAATTAGGTATTTTACAATAGCAAAGAAATAAAAGGAAGAGGAAAAGTAATCAAGTTTTGAACAACACAGTAGCATCAGACAATTCGTCAGCTAAGTTAGTAGCGTGCATTATTTCAATGTGAATCAATTTCTTATGTTACAACTGCAAAACAAGTTGAACATCATATTGTGTGCTAACAGGGTGTGTACGCTATGTTAACCTAAGGCAGAGTGCGAATTATACATACGTTCAAATTTTGTAGATTCCAAATAGCTACTCACTATCCCGTAACAAATCTTTTCATTTCATAATAGATCTCAGAAAAAACAAATTAAATTGAAAAGTACATCACAAGAAATTTAAAGCATAATAAAGAATTAAGGATTCACCCTAAATGAAGAGAAGCTGAGGAATTGACCTTTAAGAAGAAGCTACAGCAGAGAGCTCAAATAGAGAGCTTCTGCAAAACTTATACCATAAAAGTAGAGAGAGCTATATCGGTGATTGAAAAACACTGTTACATGTTTTTTTGTACATCAAAATAGTTATTCAAGAGACAAAATAAATATTCAAAACAAAAAAATATCAAACCTGAAAATCAAAATCGAGGCTTTCGTGGTTGAGGCGAGGGTTGTGGATCTCTAATCTTCGATTTTAGCTTCTGTAACAAAAACCAAAGAATCAGAAGAGAGAGATATAGAAGTTAACTCTTGTTCATTTCTGTTCACAGAAGTTCAAAGAATTAAAAGAGATAGAGATAGAAGCCAACATATGCTCGCTCGTTCTCTGTTCTTGAATAGAGAGAGAGAGAAGCTAATCGAGAGAGAAAAGTTAATGGATAGGCTCTGATCTCTCTCTTCTTTGATGAAGGTAAAGCCCTCGCTAGGTTGTGGGTTCGTTGTAGAGAGAAAATGAAGAAGAAGATGGAGGGTGCAGAAATGAAGAGAGAGATCATTGAAGAAGGCTTCATTGCAGAGAGCAGACGAAGGAAAGAGAGAGCGCATTAAAGAAGACTTTGTTGTAGAGAGAAGATGCTGAAGAAGATGAAGGAAAGAGAGAGAGTTGTGAATGTGAAGAGAGATGGATAGGTCTAATTTTAGGTGGGTTGTTTTTTTGGTTCCCGTGCCCCTATCCCAAAAAAATTAGCTTTCTTAGCGTTTTGACCTAAAATTCAATTATGGTGTGCTATAAAAACAAACATTTGTTGTAGTGGTTCCACCACTGATTTGGCCTGCCTTTGCTACTCTATATTACTTTGACTGCTAAATCAGCTGGCTGATACAAGAAAGAGAAAGGATTGAGCTCCCAATGTATTATTTGAGTGGAATATTGCAGGACATCAAGCTTAGATATTCGCCATATGAGAAACATTGCTTGGAGCCATTTTTCGCTACTAAAATATTTCAGAGCAGGCAAAAGAGTTATGCAAATGTTAGGAGAAATGACCACGAATTTGAAGTGGGTGATCACGTGTTTCTTAAGGTACCCCAATGAAGGGTGTTATGCGTTTTGGTCCTAAAATAAAGCTCAAAGCCAGATTTATTGGCCCATTTAAGACTCTTAATAACATGACAGTTCAATTAGTTAACGTTCTCTAGAGAAATCGTCGCAACGAGAAAATGAAGTGGGAATGGGAAGCAGAGATGCATGTAATGTATCTAGGTGTATACTTTTCGAGGATGGAAGTTCTTATGAAGGGAAAAATGTAATACCCATAACCCTTGAAGGGTAATTTAATAAATTTGTTTAAAGCTTATACATATTGCTATATATACATAAGACTAACCCTAACCATATTTACTTTAATCTATAACACTTCAGGCTCTCTCTCTTTCACGCACCATCCCTCCCTCTAGTTCTTCTTCTTTGTCTCATCTCCTTATCATCTCTCAACTATTCCATTTTATTTTGTTTTTTCCTTTTGGTACTGGTTCTCCCATGCTCTCTCTCTCTCTCTCTCATTCTTCTCTCACTCTCCTTCTGTTTTGTTTCTCCATTTCAATGGCATCGCCTCACCTTCATCTACTATGTGCTGTAGCAAAGCATCACAACCGCTTATGATTGTTTAAGCTACACGTACTTGTTATATTTTATATGTTCAAGAACAAGTTGAATGTTAGTCATGAATATGAGTTATTATGAGTCACAGAGTAAACTTAGGTAAAGTGATAAGTAAACAAGGAGTAAACTTCGACATATCCCTTGATTATAAAGTAAATAGACTTTTCACATCATGTTTCAACTATACGGTTGGGTGTCACCATGTTCATTTCAACGTCTTTAAGATTAATACCATAGTAGTCAATTCCGTTTTAGTGATCGTTTCAATTTTTTTTAAAAATAGAACGTCTCAAGTATTTTGTTGTTCCTATATTTCGTTTCAAAAAATAATTTTGGACATATAAAAATAATATAATAAAAATATATTACAAGTAATATATAAAAAAAGTGAATCCTGACTTATAGCTAGCAATATACACATAATTCTCAAGCATTCAATTTATTAAAAGCATGAGCATAATTCTTCACGTGAAAAATTAACAAATCAATAGACAAACCACCCAATTAATATGAAAAATCGCTCATTTAATCTAAAAACAATCACACATATATTTAAATTTATAATATAAATAAATCACAAATTAATTTAAACAAGTTATCGATTCTAAAAAATAACTGTAGAAAAAATTTAACCAATTATAGAAGAAAAATTAGCTCTATTAGATTAAGAAATTATTATTGAACAAAACTGAAATAGAAAACCAGATTGCATGCAATGAGGTTCGGACCTTAGAGGGGAAAGTACAAATCAAAAGCCGACAACCACTTGAGCTGCTACATTATTGCTAATTTTTTATGCTTCCTTTGATATATATTACAATTTTAAAAATAAGGGTATGTTACGGCCCATTTACCATTTCCCCCATCCCAGACAAAATAGGCATATTCTGGCCAAAATTGACAGAATTCTGGGATGAATCACCAGCCCTTATTCTGTTCCATTCTCATCCCGGAACCAGAATATTACGGTCATTCCGACTGGAACGAAATGAAATTGACTACTATAACCTACCACAGGCTTCAGGACATCTAATCTGTCAAGTTCACGTTCACGTTATAAGGTATGTTGAAGTTTAGTGTGAAACCGTTCTGATTTAGGTTGTTAATTAGAGAATTTGCCTAGTCAAAATATGATCAACCAAGTTACAAAGACAAGTGTAAGATACATATTAACTATGAATTATGGTCAGCTAAGACACATTCAAGTACTTTACATAAATTCTTGTATGATTAAATCACCAGGCCAACATGTTAAGTTAGATTATAATTAAATGTGTTATGCGTTTGCATTCATGACGTGTGATGGTTATCAGCATGTCAGTTTACTTACTGAGTATTTTAAATACTCACTCCCCAACAATTAGTTATGTTGCAGATTATGATGAGTAACAGGAATGAGAGACTACCATAACTAGCTAATCTAATAGCAGAACTTAAGAATTTTAGTTTATAACTGTTATAAAATGTTGGAAGTTAAGCAACAGTTATTTCAGCAGTTTAGGATTCATCATGTTTTGTACCATCAAATATAAGATTTTTATCACTTATGAATTTATCTTATTGACTTTATTACTAAGTTTAATATGACATTTATTGATGTTTATAAACAAGTTTTTATAATCATTTATTGTTTCCGCTATTTACTTATAAAGGCTTTCTATTAGGGTAAAATTAGGTTTTTCAATTTGAAAATTTTTTAAATTAGCGTTTTAATCGAATTGAGGATTTTGAATTGTTAAATTACATGTACGTTTAACTCTTGAAGATCGAGCGTCACATGATGTCAAATAATAATTATTAAGTCTTGACTTCTCAAGTAAAAATTATCAATTCTTTACTACTCCACTAAAAACATCAAGCTCAATTTACTGTACCTAGAATATCTGAATTTAATGTTAAATGTGTATTCGTTTGGTCAAATTTGGGCCATTGAAGATAAAACCAACCCAAATCTACACCAAAAATGAAAAAAATAAAAAGAATAGAACTTAGATATTTTTTAATCACCCTATTAGGATTCTCAAATCCTCATTAAATTTATAACTTAGATAAAAAAGGATTTCCTTGAACAACTAATTTGGGTAACTTTCGTAGGGACGATTCATTACCTCCTGGTGGCAGGGTCAAGGCCTCATCCACCCTATTAGGATCACATGACTCCACCGGCAAAAAAATTTAAACCTTTTTTGAATTTTTTTCATTTATAGACATTTTTATTTTATAACCTCAATAATATTAAAATATGACCGCATTAGAATTTTAAGTTTAGTCCTTTATATTTTTCTTTTCAGTTTTAGTCACACTGAATTATCAGTTTTAATCCCCACTGGAAATGAATTCTTCTTTCCCTCCTATAGTCTTTCTTCAGTTATTTTTTCGATTCCCACTACTAGCCTTAAAATCTCTAACCCTAACATATTCCCACTTTTCATCTCTCTCTCTCTCTCTCTCTCTCTCTCTCTCTCTCTCTCTCTCTCTCTCTCTCTCTCTCATTCACTCAGCCAGTGAGTCTTTCTCCTTCCTCTCTCTCGTTGTGAAGAATGTTTTCTTACAATTGCCATTTACTTTAAGCAAAAGCCTAAGAAAATTCAACATCAACTGGCACTAGTTAGAAGCCAAATATGTTGAATCCACCCATTGTAGAGCCAAACGATTGGCATGCGTTAGTCGATCCTAAAATTGGGAAACCAACTTACCACTCTTTCCTCACAAGAACTCAGAGAAGGCGGGAGAAAAGGAAGTTCAAGGCCACGATGGAATTTGGCCAGGAGATAAATGATAAAAAAGTGTCGGAGGTTGATTCCAATGCTTTCTATGTTAAAAAATGGTGGTTGTGGGTAGAAGAAGAGGTTGGAGAAACCTTGAATGAGTAGAATGTCAAAAGAGACGAACAATTGAGAATGCCAGCAACTAACCAGGAGGCAAGTAAAGAAAGATCGAATGACCGACCTATGATAGAGAAAACATCTAGTCCTTCAGAAAGAAATGAGAAAGAAAAAAGTTAAATTGAACCTGATTACATTAGAATTTGTTCTCTGTCTCGTAAAATTCACATGGTCACATATTACCTACGCTATCTATGGCCAAATAATTCTAAATTTATTTGCCATTATGTATTATGAGGAATTTCAAATTTATTTGGCGTGATATGTTCGCTTGTCTTCTCTACTTTAGATCATATTTGCAATATACTGAATCTAAGTTAAATTCTCATTAACTAATCCTAAATAGTTACAAGGAATATATATAAGCAAGAGTAACACGTACAATTTGTGCAACTAATTACAAACTACTACTAACTGATTACCTATATCAGTTAGATTAACTGTTGAAGAAGGAAAAGCTACAGCCTCAAAAGAAAATCTTCATCATAGGCAAAAGAGGGAAGCAGAACAGAGACTTTCCCAAACACAGTAGATGTCTAACCATTTCTGGTAAAAAACGATTTCAGGCTACAAGTAGGCATCCGTTGGATTCATAGGAGATCATAGGCAACCGTTAGAATCACTTGTATATATACATCATCCCTCATTGTAAACAAACATAATTTTATTTTCAATAACAGATCAGAACCAAAAAGGGTTCATCATCTCTGAAGCTCATCACTTCCCAAAGATCAGAACCAGACAGGTTCATCATTTCTACATTAACTTTCTATCAGTTAAGGTAACTGATAGAGAAGGACTTAGTTTTAACAGAATACAAATGATACTGACTAACAACACTTAAGCTAGCTTGGACAACTCATTGCTGACTTAGACAACTCATTATTGACTTCGACACTACTCTCATCATCCCCCCTCAAGCAAACGGGAGATAATTGAATGTTGAGCTTGTGTCGCACTACTACAAAAAAGGGGTTAGATGACGGATAAAATCCATCATTATAACTCTATATTGATGGCTGATCAACTGTCATCTATTGAGCTGTCATCTTTAGTCTTTTAAAAAAATATCATTATAAGGGGGTACAATGACGGAGAATCCCTGTCATCGTAGGTACCGTGAAAAGTCGATAGATGATGGGGATTCCCCGTCATCTTAGGTGCCGCAAAAAGTAGATAGATAACAAGGATTTCCTGTCATCTTAGGTACCTTAAAAAATAGATAGATGATGGGGAATCCCCGTCATCTTAGATACCGCGAAAAGTAGTTAGATGACTCAGGGAATCCCCGTCATCTAAAGTTCAAGAAAAGAAAAAAAATAAAAGCTTTTATTTAAAGTATGTTGGTTCACAATTCCAATAGTGACTATAAAAAGAAACAAAGAAGAAATCATCAAAAATATTCCACTCCAATAAAATGAAAAGATTAAAACAGAAAATTTAGAGTTCTGAGATGCCCAAAGGAATGGATTTATATGAGTATGGAAACATTTACTAAATAATTACAAAATATCTTAGAAGTTGACCTGACAATGTCTAACTTATATAAAAACAATAGGAATTTCCCAAGATAGATCAAATATGAGATCAATAGAAAGAAAAGAAAGAAAGAAAGATAGGGGGGAGAGAGAGAGAGAGAGAGAGAGAGAGAGAGGGAGAGGGAGAGAGAGAGGGTGAGGGAGAGA
>QANY01002420.1:1047226-1066365 GCA_003255025.1 Datisca glomerata
GAGAGAGAGAGAGAGAGAGAGAGAGAGAGAGAGAGAGAGAGAAATATACCTTCATCAGCTCTAGTATATGCTTTAATACATTATTTCTCAAACTTCCGTCCCAAAATAGATCAAATATGAGATCAATACAAGTGGAATCATGCAACACCATACTTTTAGCATCATCTCCCACAGAGAAAACTCCCGACAATAGTTCCATGGATGTTTCCATACATTTCAGCCAACTATGGGCTGTCTCACATGGTTCAGATTTAAAAAGGCTTTGAGATGGAACAATTTTCAGATTATTCATCTTGGGGGAAGGTTTTACATTACTAGATCATCTATATTCTTGGGCTTGAATGCAAGCAACTTTAAGAACTCGGGAAACTGCATTAGTTATCTTGAAAGAGGAGAGAGTTTTCTCAGTTGAAAGCTATAATATGCGAAGCAGACCCTTCACAATAGCACTAGAAACTTCTGAATTACAGGATGATTGTTCAAAGGCATCTAACAAAGCTGATACCTTAGGTTGCCATGATAAGAAAAATATTGTAAAAAATGCTATATAAAGAAGGAAAAGAGAAGTCATAATAAGAACTTCATCAATAATTACATGATTATAGAACAAAATCATTGAAATTCGTTCTTTAAGCAGAAAAGAAGATAAACATATAATAAATGATTCTAAACACTCAATCTAAACAAATAATTGTAAACACATGACTAATCTAGTATTTACTACTTAGTAATACACGTAATGTTAATACTGCAGGTGAAATTATATCCAAGAACAAAGACAAACTGGCTTTTTCTTTCTATTAATCACATTAGTCTTGCTTGCATCTTTTTTTCTGAAGATGTGAAATATGTATCTTTCATAATCTTCTTGATTCTATAAAACAATTGATACAGTTTAGTTTAAGGTTGATTCCTCAATTAGTAGTACTTCTAGAGTCCACTTCTTCCCCATACTATGAGTGAAAGGGAAAAGGTAAAGACTACCATTAAAGCAACCCAAGCGAGATTTACTATATCCATGTGAATTATGTCCCCTATCTCAAAAGAATTATTCCATTATTATTCACTAATAATAGTGGAGTCTCTAGCGCATAGTCAAAAAGAGATTCGGGCACCATTGATGAAACAATCCAATAAATCGAATTATAACAAACAAATTCTTATATGATTTCGAGTGTAATAAAAAAACATTAAGCACAAGTAAATAAAATACGCGGATACATTCTTGGAAGTATCATGAGAATCTTACTAACATGCAGGAATAATAAGACCCAGTCTTTCTTTTGTTGTCCTTCATTTCATTAAGTAAAAAAAAAATTGAGAATCAAGATAGATCATTATCTATCACCCTTCCTTATTCCTTTCTCATTTGATCTAATCTTTACCGTCTCCCAGACTGTCTCTATGAAAGAATAAGGGGACGGCCTATTCCGTTCGTGACTAGGGGTTACAAAAAAGAATTCTTTTTTTACTTAATATAATATAATATAACTTTCTAGAAAGTTATATAAGTAAAAGCCAATTATCCATTCAATATAATATTGAGAAAATGCTAGAGCACTCAGAAACTTTCATGAGTCCGTATATAAAGTATCTTCCGCCCTTTCCATAACTAAGAATTTCATTAGATTCCCTATACGTCTATACAATCTAATTCAAGATCCAATCAGTAGCCACTACATTAGTAGTCGAAGCGCTATCATATCAAGATTTAATGATTCTTTTTCACTACTATAATCTTTCCTTGAAGCCTAGACGCAATGATTGATAGCATTTTAGAGAACAAAACTCCCAACGGATGCTTCGAATCAAGCAAATTAAAAGAGTCCTTTTTGCTTCTGCTGGAAAAAAAAATGGCAAGTTTATATCAGCAGAACAGAAGAGTGTATTTCGATTCTGTTGTTGATCAGGTGACACCTGGATTTGAACTGGGGAAAAAGGATTTGCAGTCCCCCGCCTTACCACTCGGCCATGCTGCCAAAATGATACAAAATAGATGAGAATATTCCTTTTTTTAGGGGGTTACTAAACTTTTTTTTATTATTGTACTTGTATCTTGAATCCAGTTTTCCTTAATCTCTTTCCTAAAATTCCTAAAAAAAAGGCATTCCTTTTTTATTTGGATTCGATCTATCACATCGCTTGGTAGTATCTTACAACACACAATGTCTAAAAAGAATAACTTTCCCTCATTTTTCTATTGAAAAACCAAATGTGTATTTTCAGTCACAAAAGCAAAAATTCACGACAAATGGGAACCGTTAACTATTGACTGTGAATTCATGAACGATCCTTGCATTTAAATAGCTAAATTGCAAATTGAGTTTCCCTAATGATAATGATATAAGAAAAAATCCCCACATTGATACCTAACTAAATCAAAATTGATAGATAACTAGTCCGTATTAATCGGTATTGATTCTTTTCAATAAAAAAATCCTTCTCAATTGCAATTATAACAACAATTATGAGTATATGTAAACCCCAGAACATAATTTTTTACTATTCTCGAAATAAAATTGGATATCTTATCTATATATGATGCCCATAGGGAATTTTTAGAATTCCATTTTTACAATTTATTTTTGATTAAATAGAAAATCAAAAATTTTTGATAAAGCACGACATTTGTTGTTCCGAATAGAAAATAGAACTGGCACAAATGAGGAGACATATATGTATAGCTATAGTTATATCTGCACATGTTTAATAAATACAAGTCTTCTTACACACTTCAATCTATTCTACGAATTCTACTAAAAAAATATCGGTATAGGTAAAATGTTTCTCTTCTATGATAATTTTTTTTGAACAATTGAATCCACGAAAAAGTTAAGTGTTCAATAAAAGAAATTCGATATTGTTTCTAATTATTATGTCTTTATCTCATTGATGAGATCAAATCCTGAATCGGTTTATAGTATCCAATCGGATTGGAATATCATAATAATGGTAGAAATGGAATCACTTTTGTTTTGATATTCTATACAAAACTCCATAAATCTATGTTGAATTTCTCAATTCCTTTACATTTTATTTTGTTGAAAATTCCAATTTGAGTATAAAATTCTCTTTTTTCCTACATATGGGTTTCATACATTACGAAGTTAGGTAAAATTTCATGTGATTCAGTAAACATAATATAAATTCTATCATTGCTAGATCGATCCGTTCGATGAAGAATAAGCAAATAATGAGATTTTTTTTATAAATGGGAAATAAATCAAACTGCTCGGGGGTGGAAATGAGGGAATGTCTACAATACCTGGGTTGAATCAGATACAATTTGAAGGGTTTTGTAGGTTCATTGATCGAAGCTTAACAGAAGAATTTTATAAGTTTTCAAAAATTGAAGATGCAGATCAAGAAATTGAATTTCAATTATTTGTGGAAACATATCAATTGGTGGAGCCATTGATAAAAGAAAAAGATGCTGTATATGACTCACTCACATATTCTTCTGATGAATTCCTTGGGAACTTCTATAGTAAATGGAATATAAAGAATTATTATCAATTAAATATTCCAAAGCCCCGACATCTATTACCGGTCAGAATTGGACCATAACGGAATTTTAGTCTATACCGGCACCATAATATCAGATTGGGGGGGGAGATTAGAATTAGAGATTGATCGAAAAGCAAGGATATGGGCTCGTGTGAGTAGGAAACATAAAATATATGTTCTAGTTCTATCATCAGCTATGGGTTTGAATCTAAGAGAAATTCTAGAGAATGTTTGCTACCCTGAAATTTTTTTGTCTTTCCTGAATGATAAGGAGAAAACAAATTTTGGATAAAAAGAAAATGTCATTTTAGAGTTTTATCAACAATTTTCTTGTGTAGGCGGAGATCCGGTATTTTCTGAATCCTTATGTAAGGAATTACAAAAGAAATTCTTTCAACAAAGATGTGAATTAGGAAGGATTGGTCGACGAAATCTGAACCAGAGACTGAATCTTGATATCCCTCAGAATAATACATTTTTGTTACCGCGAGATATATTGGCACTTGCGGATCATTTGATTAGACTGAAATTTGGAATGGGTACACTTGACGATATGAATCATTTGAAAAATAAACGTATTCGGTTTGCTCTGGTTCGTTTAGAAAATATGGTTAGAGGAACTATATGTGGAGCAATTAGGCATAAATTGATCCCGACTCCTCAGAATTTGGTAACTTCAACTCCATTAACAACCACTTATGAATCCTTTTTCGGATTACACTCATTATCTCAAGTTTTAGATCGAACTAATCCATTGACACAAATAGTTCATGGGAGAAAATCGAGTTATTTGGGCCCTGGAGGATTGACAGGGTGAACCGCTAGTTTTCTTATACGAGATATCCATTCTAGTCATTATGGATGCCTTTTCCCAATTGACACGTTTGAAGGAATTAATGTTGGACTTATTGGATCATTAGCAATTCATGCAAGGATTGGTCATTGGGTATCTCTAGAAATCCCATTTTATGAAATTTCTGAGAGATAAAAAAAGCACGAATGCTTTATTTATCATAAAGTAGAGATGAATACTATATGGTAGCGACAGGAAATTCTTTGGCATTGAATCGAGGTATTCAGGAGGAACAGATTGTTCCAACTTGATACCGTCAAGAATTCTTGACTATTGAATGGGAACAGGTTCATCTTCGAAGTATTTTTCTCTTCCAATATTTTTCTATTGGAGCTTCCCTTATTCCTTTTATCGAGCATAATGATGCGAATCATGCTTTAATGAGTTCGAATATGCAACGTCAAGCAGTACCGCTTTTTCGGTCTGAAAAGTGCATTGTTGGAACTGGGTTGGAACGCCAAGTGGCTCTAGATTCAGGGGTTCCCGCTATAGCCGAACACGGGGGAAAGATCATTATACCGATACTGACAAGATCATTTTATCGGGGAATGGGTATACTCGAAGCATTCCATTAGTTATGTATCAATGTTCTAACAAAAATACTTGTATGCATCAAACATCCCAAGTTCCGCAGGGTAAATGCACTAAAAAATGACAAATTTTAGCGGACGGTGCTGCTACAGTTGGTGGCAAACTAGCTTTGGAAAAAACGTATTAGTAGCTTATATGCCATGGGAAGGTTACAATTCTGAATATGCGGTACTAATTAGCGAGCATCTGGTATATGAAGATATTTATACTTCTTTTCACATACGGAAGTATGAAATTTAAACTCATGTGACAAGCCACGGCCCTGAAAGAATCACTAACGAAATACCACATCTAGAAGCCCACTTACTCCGTAATTTAGACAAAAATGGAATTGTCATGCTGGGATCTTGGGTAGAGACGAGCGATATTTTAGTAGGTAAATTAACGCCTTAGATGGTAAAAGAATCATCGTATGCCCCAGAAGATAGATTATTACGAGCCATACTTGGCATTCAGGTATCCATTTCAAAGGAAACTTGTCTAAAACTACCTATAGGTGGTAGGGGTCGAGTTATTGATGTGAGATGGATCCAGAAAAAAAGGGGGTTCTAGTTATAATCCAGAAACGATTCGTGTATATATTTCACACAAACGTGAAATCAAAGTAGGCGATAAAGTAGCTGGAAGACATGGAAATAAAAGTATCGTTTCAAATATTTTGCCTAGAGAAGATATGGCTTATTTACAAGATGGAAGACCTGTTGATATGCTATTCAATCCATTAGGAGTTGCCTCACGACTGAATGTAGGACATATATTTGAATGCTCGCTCGGGTTAGCGGGGGGTTTGCTAGATAGGCATTATCGAATAGTACCTTTTGATGAGAGATATGAACAAGCGGCTTCGAGAAAACTAGTCTTTTCTGTATAATATGAAGCCAGTAAGCAAACAATGAGTCCATGGGTATTTGAACCCGAGTATCCGGGAAAAAGCAGAATATTTGATGGATGAACTGGAAATCCTTTTGAACAACTTGTTATAATAGGAAAGCCTTATATCTTGAAATTAATGCATCAAGTTGATGATAAATACACGGACGTTCCAGTGGACATTATGCACTTGTTACACAACAACGCCTTAGAGGAAGGGCCAAGCAAGGGGGACAACGGGTGGGAGAAATGGAGGTTTGGGCTTTTGAGGGATTTGGTGTTGCTCATATTTTACAAGAGATACTTATTTATAAATATGATCATATTCGAGCTCGGCAAGAAGTACTTGGTACTATGATCATTGGAGAAACAATACCTAAACCTGAGGATACTCCAGAATCTTTTTGATTGCTCGTTCGAGAACTACGACCTTTGGCTTTGGAACTGAATTATTTTCTTGTATCTGAGAAGAACTTCCAGATTAATAGGAAGGAAGGTTAATCAGAATTAATCAGAAAAATTTCTTCTATGATCGATCGGTATAAACATCAACAACTCCGAATTGGATTAGTTTCTCCTCAACAAATAAGTGTTTGGGCCAATAAAATCCTACCTAATGGAGAGATCGTTGGAGAGGTGACAAAACCCTATACTTTTCATTACAAAACCAATAAACCTGAAAAAGATGGATTATTTTGTGAAAGAATTTTTGGGCGTATAAAAAGTGAGATTTGTGCTTGTGGAAATTATCGAGTAATCGGAGATAAAAAAGAAGATTCGAAATTTTGTGTGCAATGCGGAGTCGAATTTGTTGATTCTCAGATACGAAGATATCAAATAGAATATATCAAACTGGCATGCCCATTAACCCATGTGTGGTATTTGAAACGTCTTCGTAGTTAATCGCGAATCTTTTAGATAAACCTCTTAAAGAATTAGAAGGTTTAGTATATTGCGATGTGTGATTTGATCAAAATTCGGATTTTACAGATTCAGAATGAGAAACTGTCATCTCATTCAATGGAATTGGGATGCCCCGGATCTGACATGTCTCTTGGAAGGAGTAACATGAAGCTCAGATTTATGGGTGTATTCAATACTCTCAAATAAAAGGGGAATTGGTCTATGGTCGATTTAGTAATAAATAGGAATTTATAGTTGTACCTCGTGAAAAAAAACTTTCTTTCTTTTGTGAAATTTTCTTTTTCTTTTAGAAAGAAATTGGGTTCTGTTCAAATAAACAAATATGTCATGGTTGCAGGAGTCTATCCATCACATATAGGCTCTAAGGACATCCTGGCATAACCGTCGAGGTGAAGTAGGGACCTAAAAGATCAAATGGAAAGATACAAAGACATGTCAATCCCTTATGAATTTCAAGGTACTCCTTTTAATTAAGGGGATTCATTATTCGAAGGGAAGTAGACAGCTAAAAAATTTAACATTTCATTTTTTTATGTCGTAGTTAATATATTGAATAAAGAATTCAGAAAATCGAAATAAAAAATAAAAAGAATCAATGAAACGTTGCGTGGTCTTAATAGAGAACTTGAGTAAAGAACTCATACTATTTTCTATTGACTACTACACATTTATCATCACAAGTTCTTTAAGTTAAGTTTTTAAAAGAGCATGTAATCAATCACAGGCTCGAGATGAGTCTATTTAAGACACAGATCAAACAGGGAAAATCATCAAGGAAAATTAACAAGAATGGTACCATTTTTTTTCAAGAATATTACCAAGTTATGTGAGCTCCTATGAGAAGTTGCTGAAACTCCAGAAATGAAATTACTTCATTTTTAAGAATATCAACCTTGTTAACCTTAGCTTCACCATATGTGGCACTATAATGTACTTTAGGTTTCCCAGGGGACTCTTCAGTGCATGTGCAACATTCTCTAGAGAACTCCTCGGAAGTTGGTCCAAAGTAGAAAAAGTTTTCAGAGAAGAAAAGGTATCATATTTCCTCTTCCCGAAATACTTCAATTGATATTGGAGAAGAAACAATAATCTTTCTAAATGCAGTTAGAACAGAGTGTTGCAAGGCGTTGACAATGACCCTGCATGGAATACATTAGAAGAATAATTAGCCAAAAAGAGAGTGGCTGCAAAGTTAAATGACTGACTATCTTATGGATCGTACAGTATTCTAACAATAAGACATTAAAAGACTTTCAAAAAACACGGAAAAATTATGGAATTTAGATTTGGGACATTTAGAATATGGAGCTTATGGAAAGCTCACTATACATTGAAGAGAGTGGCATTGACCTTGGACTCAAGGATACTTGAATTTGAAGGGATTTGCTATCTTTTGGAGTAAGAAGAAAAAAATAGAGCACTGTGCATAAGTTAACAACATAGTATTTCCAAGCAAGAGGACAAGAGGAATTGAATGGAAGTACTATAGAATGCCCTTCTCTCTGCTTTTTCACATAGTCCTCATTTTTACTTTCATGGATTGAAGATTCACTATCACGCTTCTCAGACAAATCCATGTCCTGTTGTTTGCACTCTTAAAGCATGAAAGCAGTCCAACAAAAACTATTTGCAAATTTATGAATTCTACCATTTTCACACAGAAACTGCAAATTATTTAAATTTCCATAGCTGGCAGTCAGTTAAGGACATTTTAATATGTCAGATTGAAAAATAAAAAATAAAGAGATTGTGTCACATATCAGACAACCTCTGTCCAATTGATGGAATAATGAGAGCCCAAAATTTTATACAACCTATACAACAAGAAAACAAAACGTAATCTTCCAGAACTCTAGCCTCGAATAAGAATGGGGTTCATATATCAACAACAAGAATAGTTTCAGAAAATTAGAAATAGAATGCCACGAATTCAAACACTAATGTGTGTCCCTAAAAGTAGCACAAGTAGGGTAAATCGTATGTCATGAAGATGCACAAAAAATGGAATTTAAAGTAAACTAAAATGGCACATATGAAGGATACACAACCTCTCTAAGAACCTCTAGAGAAATAACATGAAGCTGCAGAACATTGACAAAGGCGTATTCATCTCTGGTACAATGAAAATTAATTAAATCAAAATGTAGTGAAAATCTAGAACAAAAAGATTTATATTCACATTCAAAAGATTGAAGTACCGTAACAAACATACATATAACAAGCACTACCGCGCATCTTTTAGAAACATTATTGTCTTATACTCAAATCAGATTCTGTACATAAAACATAAATATCTTCTCAAATTTTAAATTTACAGTTCCCAGTTTTCTTTTATTGTGCATAACTTAATTTTTTTTAATGTCAGATTCTTAGAACTTTTTTTATTAGTAAAAGAAAGTGCTAATAGCACTACATTGTGAGAGGCGAGGCTAGGTCTCGGGGAAGATTGACGGCTTGGCTTCAAAACTGAGGCCTTCATGTCTGAATCTATGCTGCTAGGGAATTTTTGAGATGCGAGGCGAAGGCTTGGGGGAGATCTGACGGCTTGGTTTCAAAACTAAGTCCTTCATGTCTGAACCACCAAAGCTGAGGGAGAAAACCCTCACCGTCCAAGAAGAAATTGTAGAAACAGTGGGAGATGATGCGCGGAAGGAGAAACCTTGCTTGAGCCACAGTGGAAGCTCACTGTGGAAGATTACCGTCGAAGCTCTCCTCGAAGCTGCCATGAATCGCCTTGCGTACAGTGAGGAAAAGGGAGCTCCAAATCGCCAGTTATCACTCTGTAAAATGAGAAGACAAAAATAACAAAGTAAAAGTAAAATTAGGTTTAGATTGATTATATAGTGTGGCATTTTCATAAATAAAACAAACTTTGAGGTAAATAGTAAATTTTTTTACACCATAAAACAATGAAAATTTTTTTCCACTGTCATAATACGAACTTATGTTGACAGTCCAAAAATTAGTTGTCATAGTAGAGAACACATTTATGACAACTAATTTTTGAGCTGTCATCTTACGCAAATTATCCCACCCTGCACGATTTTTCTTTGACATATTTTAGAGAGCTATTATTGTATCAAAGATGTGGCTGTCATCTAAAAGCAAAATTGTAGTAGTGTCTCAAAGACTTTGTATCAAAGATGTTCCTTATTCAAAAATTCACACTACAATCTAGTTTGAAATTGGTTCAAAACACCCATTTATTTTGAACTACATTCATTTCATGTGAATAAGGAACAATCACTACTACAAAAATGGGATATAATGATAGCAGAGTATTAGCTTTAATGAGAGGTTTCTTAAACACGTCATGGAAAAATAGGTGTTAAAGTGATTTTTTTTTGCTAAGATGACATCTTTTAAATAACCTGTCATAATATACTTATCACAAGTAATTTTTGAATGTTTCAAAATATTTTTACTTTTTAATTGACAATTATTTTTTACACTCAATATTACCCAAGTTTTCACTATTTACAAAAGTGTCATGTTATAACCCTAATCTTAACCAATTTCCATATCGTTTCTCCCTCAACTCCATCTCTCTCTTTCTCTCTCTCTCTCTCTCTCTCAATGCCATCGCAATTGCCATCACCATCTCTCTCTCTCAGTGTCATCGCTCATTCAGTCTCTCTCTGTGTAGTTTAATAAGGAGGCAGGATATGTGGTTGAAGAGTGCAAATTGAGAGTGGTTTATGTTTGTAGATACCGTATTTTGTCCGGTTCAATACTTTGAAAATATATTTTTTATTTTTTTTCTCATATACTAGTCTGAGACTATGTGTATGATTTGAAAAATAGCCCAATGCCTAAAAAATAAGAAAATTTGTCCAAGGACTAAAAATAAAAAAAGGGAATAAAAGACTAAAATTTAAAAAGTGAAGCCCTAAGTTTGCCTATAAATAGAGGGGAGGTCTTCACTTGAAAGAGGAGATTCAACAGAGTGAGGAAAAGAAGAGATTTTAGAGAGAGAAATAGAGGTTTTGAGAAAATAGTGAAAAATAGAAAGAAGGTGAGTTTGCATTTCTATTCATCTTCCATCTTCTCATTTTCTTTTTTATTAAAGTGGTTCAAATCTCTTACATTTTAGCTTACAATATATTTTATTCATTCTAATTAATCATCTCTCTTCTTCATACTCATGTATTTGATATTTCTTTGTTTCATTTTTCATATATAGGTTTGTTTGCTCATTCTTTATCATTTCTCCTACTTTTAATCTTAAGTTTTATTTTCATATATTGTTTATCTCTCTACAAGTTTGATGATGAGATTTTTTTTGTCATCAACCCAATCAATGAGAATGAGGATAAAATTTTGATGGGTGTAAAATTAACTCAATGTGAATCAACCATTTAATGAGTTAAAAGTGTACATTTGATGAAAAAATCTCCTATGATAATTTCTTATACATAAAAATGCATAAAATAGAGAGTAAAACCTCTAAACAAGATTATGCAAATATTTTAAGCTTTGATTTTTTTATGTTCTTACAAATCTTCTCTTCTTTTCTTTATAATTTTTTGACCATCATTTTTTGTGACACATGTTTGAACTAGTTACCATCCATGATCATTCCTAGCAATGAAGGAAGAAATAAAAAATGGTAATTAGTGAACTAAGTTGTCCAATAAAAAATGGTATATTTGTATCCCAAACAAAAATTATTTTATTTTGAAGGTTTATGGATTTTCTTTAGTGACACTTGTTTAAACTAGTTATCATCCATGATCATTCCCTAGCAATGAAGGAAGAAAGAAAAATGGTAATTAGTGAACTAAGTAGTCCAAAAATAAAAATGGTATATTTATATCCCAAACGAAATTATTTATTTATTTTTAGTGACACTTGTTTAAATTAATTATCATTCACGATCATTATTTTGCTATTTGATTAGCATTGGGCTAAGAAATAAAAAATGATAATTAATAGACCATGAAGTAAAAAAAGCATGATCATGATAATCATGTATGAAATTAAGTAATTATATATATATATATATAATTGTTTAGTAAACAAATTGATAATAAATTTTTTAATGTGTAAAAAATTTTAATGTCACCTAATAGAGGGTAACATTATCCTCTGTAAAAAAAAAATTTTTACTTTAATTTTTTTTTGTTTATATTTTTTCTTTGTTTATTTTCTATTTTTTAATAGATATTATTAGTTTGTTGTAATTTATTTTTATATTTATTTTTAATTATTTCACGTCTTATTTCATTATTTTCACCATGCATATTCTTTGTAAAATTTATCATACATATTATCATCTCTAGTATTCATTTCTATTATTCTTTTTTTTATTTATAGTTGTTATCTCTTCTTATTTATTTATGTATTATTTTCATATGTCACGGCTGTAAGTGATCATTATTTTATTCTTTTATTATCAAAATTGACGCTCGTAAATTAAAACCATAACAATTTGATTTAAATTTTATAAATTTCTTTATTTAGTTTTCTCTAAAAAATCCGACGACGGACTTTAAGATTTTAGGTATACCAAACTTCTTGAACTACTGAGGTGAGGAGTTATTCTGGGGATACCGAGAATAACCCTAATAATGCTTTGATTTAAACAAATATAAGAATACAAAAAATAATTTTTCAATGGTCTTTGAACCACCCATTAGAAGTAATTTATTTTGTTCATTTTTATAATACAAAATGCACCAAATGGGACATTAAAAAATGGATCTCTTTAACCTTTGCCTTAAAATAAAAAATTAGATACAATTTGATTAAATTTAGTAACCATTTTATAATGGGTGTTGTGAGGTGCTAATACCTTCTCCCCACACACATGACTCCCGAACCAACTTTGAGTTTTCGTAGACCAGAATTTTCATCTTAAAATTGGGTGACCAATCACATCCTAAAATGATTGGTGGCGACTCCAAATTTCTTTTTTCCTTCAAAAAATGATTTTTTAATCGCCGCTCCGCGTCGCGCGCACGTTGCGCTAGCTTGGCGACTCCGCTAGGGACAAGCAATTGGTCTAACCATCTTTAAATCAATAGAGAGTCAAGTCAAAATTTCATCATATGCTATCTTTTAGTATGATTCTTGGTTTGTTTATTTGATTCAGTTTTTGTTTTCTAATTCGTGACTATAGTTGTACATAAGTTATTTTTTTTTACGAAGTATATTTCTTTGCATAATTTCTACTTTCACACATATACACTAGCCCTATACCCGAGATTTCCCTTTAGGATTAGCGAGAATGAGTAGTGGAATGCCTTCGTGGAACTACGATTCCTGTGCAGGCTCGCGAAAGTCCTCACTCAGATCGACCATTTCAGGATACCAATTGGGGGCCCTTGTTACTCTATTCAGATAACAATGTGGACAACCTGGGAGCCTTTAAGAGATTTTAGAGCCCAACCACACATGAATTATGTTTTTAGAGCCCACCTCATCACCAACGTTAGATTTCTGCTGAAATATGATATCATGATTAATTTTGTGCATGTATATATGTTTTGTGTCACTTAAACATGTTTTTTCTTCATTGTTTCACTTCTAACTTCATCTTTGTGTTTTGCATACATGCATCATGCTGCGTAATAGGGATTTAAAAGAAGTATTCAATTCATTCATATTTTAGAGAGCATGACTCCCACTTCGAGTGTGATAGAAGATCAAGTTACGGTAGCCCAATGGTCAGAGGAGTCGCAGAAACATAAAGGAGATTGTCTGAAAAAGGAAGATGCTATTCTTCTACCATCAATCACTAAGATAGAGTTCTCACGCATTGACTTGGAGAGGTTGAAGAAGATATGGGAGGATTTTTCACCAGAGCAGAAAATTTTGTTTGTCGGAAAATATGGTCACATAGCTTATATGTTGCATATTATAGTCAACGTTCCCATCCTTGAAGCTTTAATGCATTTCTGGGACTCTCATTATAGATGTTTCACCTTCGAAATAATCGATCTTACTCCCACAATTGAAGAATATCAAGCACTACTGAATGTCCCGTTGCAAAATGCAGATAAAGTTTATAACTATGACAAAAAGCTCACATTGAAGAAGCTTTGTCTAAGCTCTTGGGTACTGTCCATGCGTATGAGATTGAGAAAATGTTGAAAATTAAAGGGGAAATAAGTGTGTGACGTTGGATTACCTCCTAGATCTCACCCAAAATTTCTTGAAGGAGGATAAGGGCATGACTCTTTATGCTCTGTGAATTTATGGCACCATGTTATTTTCAAAAATCCAACATGGTGTTAACCCTGTTATCTCAATTCTCGCTGAGACTATCCGTTCTTTGAATCACATCTGAGTGTCTGGAAAAGGAAAGTTCATCGGCTCTTCAACTCTTTTTTGTATTTGGATTCTCAGCCATCTAAGATACCCGCTAGATTTCAAATGTTCTCAAGTTAAGTTCTCAAGTTCATGGATGAAGAAGAGGATCCCTATTGCACAATTTGGAATGGCCAAATGGAATCCGCAGTTTCCCACAAAAGGGGCTTGGCTCTCATACCTATCCAAGTTGAAAGATGAGGATGTTATTTGGAAAGCCCATTGGATGCCGTTAACACCAATGATCTACAGATGTGGTGATTTTCAATGGAATCCGCTCCCAGGACCATGGGGTTGTACTAGTTATGCTCCGCTAATGGCACTCCATCAATTATACATGAGACATTTTATCCCCACCACACATGCATTGAAGGATATTAAAGTTAGTTATGATTGTCAAGAAATTGAACAAAAACTACAGCAGCTGATTGGAGCTTGAAAAATAACAAGAAGGATGCAAAATGAGAAGAATCGCATGAACTGCACAAAGGAGTTTGGAGCATGGCTTGAGAGTAGAAACAAAGTAATTATTGCCTTACCAGTTGAGGATGTACCATCAGCCAAATCACTAGAAGTTCATCAAAAGATTGCTAAAAAGGAGGAGCTAGATGAGTTATATGAGGAGCGGCAAAAAGTTCTAGCCCTCTTGGAAGAAAATAGACGACTAGCAGTCGAGGTGAATTTGTCTGAGAAACACATAATCGAAGGTGAAGAACGGCTCAAAGAGTTGAGAAACAAGGTTGAGGATCGAGAATATCTGAAGCGAAAAAACTCAGAGTTGGGAACTGACACTCGCCAATTGAGCAACAATATTAGAAAGATGGAGGAAGACAATGAGAACTTGCGAAGGGTAATCTACGAACAAGAGGATCAAATCGTGAAGTTAGAGAGGAATTCTAGAAGAGGTAAAGGAAATTGTTGATAAGAAAAATGCGTACCTCGTCGAGTTAGAAAGAGCAATATGACGCATTATTACGAATCGTTGATAATTTACAAGTTGATTTAGAGAATCAGAAAGTTAAGAAGACTGAGTCAACAAATGATTCTGAAGAATTATTGAAAGTCATCACAAGCCTTGAGCACCAAGTTAGAGCCTAGCAAAACGTGGCAGAGAAGTTGGCAAGAAACAATGATGCTAATGTCAGTATATTGAGATATGATTATCAGTTGCTACAACAAGAGTACAAATCGATTCGACAATGATCTGGGTAGGCTGTGGAATGGCTTAAAGGCATGGCTGTGAGAGCGGGCAGTTTGGCGGAACAAACTTCATTTTTGAAGAGAAATGTCTTGCCCATCCATCCTAATGGAGAGAACTTGTCTAAGTTTTTGGAAGAAGTCAACCGAGATTTAGGTCATTTTGTTCGTTTTGTATGAACTCATATTATGAAGTAATGTAATTGACTTCTACATACTCAAATGTAGTGGATGACTCTACTAATTGAATGAAATTGATTACTTTAGAACTTTTACTTTGCGCAGTATAATTTCTCATGCATAAATTTACTCTCATTATTTCTTCTTTTTATTAGCAAAAATCTATATCTCATTGCTTTATTTTTGTTTATTTTAAAGAAATTTTCCAAAGATAGTCCGACAACTTCGACATCCCTATCGAACTCGAGCTCAAGTTAGGGTCATGGACGAGCAAGAAAGAGAGCAATCACGAGAGGAAACTAAGGAAGAGATTAGGGAGCTAAAAGAGCAAATGGCTAAAGTCCTCGAACTCCTCGCCGCAAGTAAGGGAAATGCCTGTTTTGAAAATCCACAAGTAGCTTAATCATCACAAAATCAACTGCCAAACGATACTCCACTTTACCTTCATCGGTTCACTACAACCTATCAACGTCATCAGGTTGACCAATTTCAGCATGCTTCACCACCAATAAATATCCAGCATCATCCATTTCCAAATGTCCAGGAAACAATGCAGACAGGGAAAACTGGGTACAACCCATCCGCAATGGCATGTGATCACAACCAAGCTTTCACTTCACAAGGAGAACTCACTAATGAGTCAATCATCATAACCGATGTTGATGACCCAAAGATGCAGAAGCCTATTACCAAGCTAAGTGACGACCCACGATCGAAAGACAAATTGGACTTTCTAGAGGAGAGATTACGTGTTATTGAAGGATCTGATGTATACGGTACCATTGATGCCACCCAATTATGTTTGGTCCCTAATGTGAACATCCCACATAAATTCAAACTACTCGAATTTGAAAAATATGATGGTAGTACGTGCCCCAGAAGTCACCTTATTATGTACTGCAAAAAAATGGCTACTTGTGCAAATGATGATAAGCTGCTGATTCATTTCTTTCAAGATAGCCTGATGGGGGCCACATCTCGTTGGTATATCCAATTGGATAACCAACATATTCAGAGGTGGAAAGATCTAGCAATTGCTTTTTTAAGACAATATAAGTACAACATAGACATAGCCCGTGATCATTTGGACTTACAAAGGATGGAGAAAAAGCCCGCAAAAGGCTTTAAAGAATATGCACAAAGGTGGAGGGAATTAACTGCTCAGGTACACCCCCCATTGTCAGACGAGGAGATGGCTGGAATGTTTATTAACACCTTGAGACCTCCATTCTATGACAGGATCATTGGAAACGCTTCAAACAACTTCTCCGACATCATAATGATCGGTGAAAGGATTTAGTATGGGAAAAAGAATGGAAGAATTTTGGAAATCGTATCAGATACATCATCAGTAAAAAAGGGCCTCCATTGAAGCAAAAAGAAGAGGATGTACAGATGATCAATTTAAGGTACCCATCACAAGCTGTGAACCCGGAATCAAGACTTCCAAAGTATAGTGAGGGGCCAAAATCTGTGACATCATATGTGGCAAACAAATTCCGTACAATTATCACTCTCAACAATCAACATTTCAAAACAACCCGAGATCGGGTTTTAGACCACCGACTCACTAGCAAAATATTGGTGAGGTTGATCAGCCTCTAAGGGGAAATAGAAATAATCAACGTTTTATCCAATATGATCCAATCCCCATGTCATATACAGAACTCTTACCTCAATTTATACAGAATAATCAATTGGTGCCAATTCCTTATGAACCTCTACAACCACCATACCCAAGGTGGTATGATCCGACTGCTCGCTATGATTATCATGCTGGGGCAGTGGGATATTCGAATGAGAATTTCACAGCATTAAAAGGTAGAGTACATGCACTGATCAAGGCTGGATGGTTGAATTTCAAAAAGGCTCATGGGAATCCAGATACCAATTCCAACCCTCTATCAAATCATAAGAATCCTGCCGTAAATGCAATTGATGAATATTTTTCATATGAAAAGAGGGACGTGGAAGATCTGAGCACGTCAATGGAAACACTTTTCCTTCTTCTTTCTAGGCAGGGTACACCTACCTAACACGCTCAGAGGATGAGGGCGTTTCTAGGAAGCATATGCATGACTTCGATTATTTGTTTTATAAGAATGTGATGGGGCATATAATTGAGGAATGTGCTAATTTTAAAATGGAAGTGAAAAAGTAGTTGGATGCAAAGATACTTACAATAAGTCATAAAGGAGAAAGAGAATACCAAGAAGATGAATTTTTAGTCCTCATGATAACTAAAGAATCATCTGAAGTTAATGTTAAAATGTCATCCTATATCCCAAAACCTCTTACAATACATTACGAGAAAAAGTCAACTCACACCACTACGTCTTATGCTCCGATGCCTATTACCATTCAAATACCGGGTGTGTTCACTTACAAAGATTCAAGAGCAGTACTATGGACATACGGATATGAGGTTATTACAAGGGGTAACGATAAAACTCAAGAGCTAAATCCGTCTGACCTCGATCTTCCCATAACTAATATTTTGAGAGTAGGTGGGATGACGAGGAGTGGTAGATACCACACGTCAGAAGTTTTGAAAATGGATAAAAGTGATGAGTTTGAAAGGAAAATGAAAGGGAAGGCCAAAGAAAGCGACAATGGTCATGAATTCGAAGGAGAAATGCATGGCGGCCAAGTGATAGACCCATATATAATAAGAGGTACGGAGAAAGAAAGAGCAGTGTCTGAAGAAGAAGTATGTGAATTTTTGAAGCTCATCAAGCAAAGCGAGTATAAGGTGATTGAACAACTTAATCGCTTACCTGCTCGCATATTCTTACTGTCACTCTTTCTGAATTCTGAACCACATCGCCAAGCATTATTGAAGGTTTTGAATCAAGCATATGTCTGTCATGACATTACGGTGGAAAAGTTAAGTGGAATTGTGGGAAATATTACCGCACCGAATTTTATCACTTTCACAGATGATGAAATCCCGGCCGATGGTACTGGGCACACCAGATCTTTACATATATCCGTAAAATGTAGGGATTATATTATTGTAAAAGTATTGATTGATAACGGCTCATCTCTAAATGTAATGCCAAGATCCACACTGGCAAAGCTCCCAGTGGACGTGACACATATGCGGCCGAGCATGGTGATAGTAAGAGCATTCGACGGTACCCGAAGAGAAGTAATCGGAGACATAGAGATACCTATCCGAATTGGACCATGCATATTCAATATTGTTTTCCAAGTGATGGACATAAATCCAGCGTACAGTTTCCTTTTGGGTCGACCATGGATTCACTCTGCTGGGGCAGTACCTTCTTCCTTACATCAGAAGCTGAAATTCATAATGGATCATGAACTCATTTGTATATATGGGGAAGAATATTTTTTGGTATCCAAGCCAGCCACCATGCCATATGTCGAGGCGGCAGAGATATCATTGGAGTGCTCATTTTGATCATTTGAGATTGCGAACACCACGTTTGTTACTAGTGGGAAACCATCTCCAACGCCAAACCTATCAAAAGCATCTCAGATGGTTGCAAGGTTGATGATCAAAGGGGGATACCAGCCAGGTAAGGGACTCGGGAGTGAACATCAAGGCATAAAAAAGTTAATTGACTGGGACAAGAATGAGCAAAGGTTTAAACTTGGATATAGACCGACCAAGGCTGATAGAGGGAGAGTGGAAGCTCAAAAGAAAGAAAAAAGGATTGCTAGGCTTGAAAATAGGGAA
>QANY01002420.1:1706116-1761162 GCA_003255025.1 Datisca glomerata
TCTCTCTCTCTCTCTCTCTCTCTCTCTCTCTCTCTCTCTCTCTCTCTCTCTCCAGCAAAGAAAAGAAATCATTGGAGTTTTGGCCTTTGTGTAAATTTTCTTGTTTTTTGAGTTCTTTTTGTTTGTCTAATTTGCAGCCCTCTAGTTACACTTGTATATCCTCTGTAAGTAAAAATATAACAATGTTTTTATCTTTACAACAATGCTGAGTTTTTTTTTTCGAAAGTAATGGTTTCTTGGTTTGTATATGATGATTGTACAGATACGCGTCTATAAAGGCTATAGAGACAAAGTCAATAGTAGATGACCAGCAATGGCTCACTTACTGGGTTCTTTACTCTCTCATTACCCTCTTTGAGCTTACATTTGCTAAACTCCTTGAGTTGTGAGTTTATTTCTTCTCAATAAACGCTCAAATAAATACTTACTTCATAACTTCTCCAAATGGGGGAAAAAACCTCTTTTATATCCCAATAAGCTTAACAATGAAATGCTTCTAGATGTTTGAAACTTCAGTCAAAAACTTCAGGCTTCCCTTTTGGCCATATGCAAAGCTGATGGTGACATGCTGGTTGGTGCTGCCACACTTCAATGGAGCAGCATATGTTTACAAGCACTTCATTAGGCCATTATATATGAACCCACAAACTTCTACACTTTGGTATATCCCTAAGAAGAAAGACTTATTCAGTAAACCAGATGATGTTTTAACTGCTGCTGAGAAGTACATTCAAGAACATGGAACAGAGGAGTTCCAAAGGCTTATAAGCAAGGTATGCCAGATATTCCATATTTAATACAACTTAAATCATTAACTTTTCTTATGATAAATTATGTTTTAATTTCACAGGCTGACAGAGAAGCGAGATCCCGAAGGAACAACAATTACATGATCTTTGATGATGATTATATATATTGAACTTTGGTCTCTCTCTCTCTCTCTCTCTCTCTCTCTCTCTCTATGAAATATTCAACCATGTAACTCTTTTCTAATTCTAGAATTCTATGAGAGATTAAAATATTGTGTGATGCAATCATCTATTAAAATTGCATCTCTGTTCTCCTCCAGTTGAATTTTAGACAGTATCCATATTCAAGAACAAAGTGTTGTCGACTTTTTGATCTCAAGTGAAAATAGCATAGCTACTGAGCCTCTTCAAACTAGTTTCTATTCTAAGACAGTGGTGCTTATATATTTATATTCATGTGCAATACCCCCTGTATGTGTGCATGTAATTAGTGTTTCACTTCCTGCATTGGCCTATAATCCGACACCTTCCCGTGATAGCATAAGTACTGGAAATAAGCATTGAATCTGTGGGATGATGTTCATCATATAATTCAACCAGTAGTTCTTCACAGTTTCTCCGAATGCAACATCCCCATAGACCCTAGAAGCCGCAAGCAGTGCACGCCATGCAGTAGCATCACCCTCAAATGTCCTACTCTTAATTAGTTTAGCAAACCTGCACGGCCTAAGAGATCAATAATACATCCATAGTTCTCAATTTTTGGTGACTACAAACTATATGCATAAACCATTCTCTTGAAACACCCCATCTCCTCTGTTACTAATCCTCCATGGCTACAACCGCTTAAAACTGCCAAGAATATTATTTCGTTAGGTTCAAAACCTTCCTTTTCCATCTCGCGTATAAAGTCCTAACGGCGTCCCTCGTTCGTCCATGAATCCCAGAGCTGGTTATCATGGCTGTCCATGAGCTTATTATATCTTTATTCTCCATCTCATTGAAAAATCTAATAGCTTCTCAATGAATCCACGTTTAGCATACTTATCAACTAGAGCTTGTTCCTAGAACAGCATCCAAGGCCAACCGAGCCGAAAGTTGTCCTCCGTAGCTTCTAAACCGAACCAATAAAACAAAAGGCCGACCAAATCATCTCGTTTCAATTTAGTTCGAGTCGGTTGGATCGGTTTCACATTTTTGTGAACACTCATTTTTAGTTAATTTAGCACTTAATATTTTTCTCTTGCAAGTATGCCCAATTACACACAATCCCTTAAACTCAATATTCTTTTTCCGTTGAGGAAAGGAGAAATTACATTGATTGGAGATTTAATTGTTATGGGAGATATTCTAGCTCTTCTCTAATGCTACCACGAGTTAATGATTATTCTGCACAAAGTATGCATAGTACAGAAAATATATAATTTAAGGCTATTCAGCTCGATACTAAAAGATAAAATAGACCGAAGACAAAATCATGAGTTCGTATCTCCACTTAACATACATGAACTAATGCTTTCACACTAATAAAACTACTTTATATTAAATGCATCACCTAAATGAAATTATGAGGTTTTAGTGGTACTTCATTTACTAAGCAGCTCAGCCATTGACTACATGCAAGATGTCACATAAGGAATATGCATATATTGTAACTCGACAACTTAGAAACAAGCATTAAATGGTCAATACTTTTTCATCATGCACTCCATATCATGTCCCACCACTGACTCTCACATCTCTATAAATATCAAACAAGGTAAATGGCCAAAGACAACTTGATCATTCTTAAAAAAATTACCAGATACTCTATACTTAGTTCAGTCGAGTACTAATTTGATTGTTGGAAGCTATTTGATAAGGCCCAACACCTTGATAGGGCCTTATCTCGAGGTTGCTTTTCAGGTTCCCAGCTCGGAGTTGGAAGATCACAATCGTTGAAGATTTACATCATAACAAAAACGCGAGGACCTAGAGGCTGAATACCTCAGTGATGATCATTGAGCTACAAGGCCTTGATCGTTAAATTCAGTATCTTTACTTTTAAATCCACGCATGTTTTCTTATCCAACTTATTTATCATCTTATAATAAGTATTTTTCTTACATTTCATGAGACATTTTAGTTAGATTAATTTTTAATTATTTTCACTATGTAACTGGCTCGTTATAGATCACTGATCTAATTTTTTTAAAGAATGGTTTTAAAAAAGAATCACATAATTTTTGGAAAAACTACAAATCAGTGACTTGAACTATCAAGTTGCTGTAATTTATAACCATAAACTATTATTTTCGTCATTTATAACCTTCAACTTGTAATTTACTGTCAAATATAATCCATCCATACACCGTTAATTCTCTGTTAGTTTAGTTTAAAATGACGTGGCTTTTGAAATCAAAAAATTAAAAAATCACCCCTATCAATACTATGTCATTTTGGACATCTATTTTTCTCTCAAATTTAACCAAACCCTACCTGACTAAACCTCTCCAGCCTCCTCCATATCCTCTTCTTCTTCCTGTGAAGTTACCCCCTTCTTCTTCGTGTCGGCTTACATGGAATTCCATGTAAGCATCCTCAATTCAGTTTATCAACCGTTGATTTCAACAATTTCAAACGCACAAGCCACACAATGTGTGCTTCTCTAATGATACAAATAATCAGATCCTTAATTGGTAGATGTTATCTCATGTTCTTCAATCACCAACCAATCTTTCTCATGCCTGTCCAAAATATTCAACAATTTGTTGCATTCTCATCAACACATCAAGTAGTAGTTGGTTCTGATGCTTTGTTGCATTCTCATCAAACTCTTTCTTTCCTATCCGGCCGAGTGCTCTGAAACTCTTAATTGAGCTCTCTCATGGCCGCTGCCTTGGGCAATTGATCTGGAGACTTGGGAACTGGATATTGGCTTTTGTAATGGCTTCAGAGCAGCCATAATCTCCGCAAATGTCGGTCTCAGTTTTGAATCTTTACCATTTCAAATGAGTAAAATCTTTGTCAGATTGCTAATCTTCCACTACAAGAAAAACTCGTCTATTGCGACAGTTTTAACCGCCGCTAAAAGGATTTGCAACGGTTCAAAACTCGCCTCCTTATCCTTTGTGGAAAAGATTTTTGGCAAGAGTTATTCCAACTGTCGGAGAACCTCCTAAAGAGGGGGGGGGGTCTTTCCCAATGGTTTTCTCTCTCATTAACCTAATTTTTGCTTATCCACCTTCCCTTCACTTTTCTCTTTTCCCCCCTCATTACCCTTCTTTCACACTGTCCCACACACTCTCTTCATCTTCCATCTTCATCTCTCTCTCTTTCCTAGAAACTCATTTTCTCTAAAACTAAATACAACAAAATGAGTTTTGTTAATTTTAATGGGTTTTATTAATTTTTGTGGATTTTGTTAACATTTGTTAATTTTTGTAGGTTTTGTTAATTTTAGTGGGTTTTGTTAATTTTGAGAAAGAACATAGAGAGAGAAAGACATAACGTAGAGCGTAGAGAGAAAGAGAGAGAATGTTGAAAAAGAGAGAGAACGTCGAGAGAGAGGGCGCATACGACACCCATGTACCAATCATGTAGTCTACAAGATGGTTACACGATACCCGTGTACCCATTATGTAGTTTACAAGATGGCTACATGATGCTAGTATACCCATTGTGTAGTCTACACAATGCTCGTGTTGTTGGAAAATGCGGCGCTCGCGAGGCAGAGGCGTGGTGGTTTTCAAAAATTTATTAAAAATGAATCTTTTCGATAAAAAAATAAACGCGACGCAACGGTTTCTAAAATAAAAAAATTTATTGAATTTTTTTTTCAATCAGGATACTTTATATATTTGTATATTAAATTTGAGATATACATGGATATGAATCATATACCTCTTGTAGTCTATATTAAACGTTCTCGCAAACCAACGATCCTACGTTCCGATAAACAACGGACTTCAAGAGACTGATTTGTAATTTTCCCTAATTTTTTTTTGTAATTTTGAGCGTCCTCTTGTAGTCTATATTGAAGGTTATAAATGACAAAAATAATAATTTAGGGTTATAAATGACAACAACTTAACTGACATGAATCTTAATAGGAGGAGGATTTAGACGGATCCGATTTTTTTTATGTTATGTTAAGCCAGAAAGATAGTTCTAAGGAAGGGTTTTTTTGCTAAATCATACTCTTTGATAAATCATTTTACAAAATTATACCCTTAACCTAATTTTTGATTATCTTAACCCCGGCTCCACATTCCTTTCACTTTTTCTTTTTTCTTTTTCCTCATTGCCCTTCTTTCACACTGTCCCACTCTCTCTCTCTTTCTTCATCTTTCATCTTCATCTCTCTCTCCTAGAAACTCATTTTCTCTAAAACTAAATACAACAAAATGAGCTTTTGTTAATTTTAATGGGGTTTGCTAATTTTTATGATTTTGTTAACATTTGTTAATTTTAATGAGTTTTGTTAATTTTTGTAGGTCTTGTTAATTTGAGAAAGAATGTAGAGAGAGGGAAAGACAGAACGTAGAGAGATAGAGAGAGAATATTGAGAAAGAGAGGGAACGTCGAGAGAGAGGGGGTACACGACGCCTGTGTTCCAATCATGTAGTCTACATGATGGTTACACGATGTGCGTGTACCCATTGTGTAGTCTACAGAATGACTACACGATGTCCGTGTCCCATTGTGTAGTCTACACGATACGGTGTACCCAACGTGTAGTCTACATGATAGTTATTTGATGCTCGTGTACCCATCGTGTAGTCTACATGATAGTTACATGATGCTCGTATACCCATCGTGCAGTCTACATGATTCATGTGTATCTATCGTATACACTAGATAAAATTAATAAATATGGAGGCTGAGTGTTGAAGAAGAATGATCTGACATTTGATTTAATATTTTGTAATAAAGGTATTGAGGGAAAGAATGAAGAAAATGTAAGTGGATGGTGGGCATGAGTACACGATGGCTACACGATCGTTGTGCTGTCATCGTGTAGTGTATATGATGGCTACACGATCATCGTATACACTACATATGTGATATATTTAATTTTATATATTAATTTAAATATAAATAAATATGAAAGTTGAGTGTTGAAAAAGAATGAATTAGCATTTGATTTAATGTTGTGTAAAAAAATATTGAGAGAAAAAATGAAGAAAAAGTAAGTGGATGGTGGGTCATGGGTACAAAATGGCTACACGATCGTCGTGTAGTCATCGTGTACACTACGTATATAATATATTTAATTTTATATATTTATTTAAATATAAATAAATATTGAGGTTAACTGTTAAAGAAGAATGAATTAATATTTGATTTGATGTTGTGTAATAAAAGTTTTGAGGGAAAAATGAAAAAAAGTAAGTGTATGGTGGGTCATGGGTACACGATGGCTACACGATCGCAGTGCAGTCATCATATAGTGTACATGATGGTTACACGATTGTAGTGTATATATTGTGTAGTGTACACGATGACTACATGTTTGTAGTGTAGATATGGTGTAGTGTACACGATCATCGTGTTGTCATCATGTACACTACAAGATAGGTACACATGTATCGTGTAGACTATACAATGGGTACACGACATCATGTAGTCATCCTGTAGACTATACACGGACGTCGTGTACCCCCTCTCTCGACATTCTCTCTTTCTCTACGCTCTATGTTTTGTCTTCGTCTCTCTCTACGCTCTACGTCTTGTCTTCCTCTCTCTACGTTCTCTCTCAAAATTAGCAAAATCCACAAAAATTAACAAAACCAAAATCAACAAAACTTACAAAAATAACAAAATCATTAAAATTAACAAATGCTAACAAAATACACAAAAATGATCAAACCCCATTAAAATTAACAAAATCTATTTTATCGTGTTTAGTTCTAGAGAAAATGAGTTTCTAGAAAAGAGAGAGATGAGTATGGAAGATGATGAAAAAGAGAGTGTTCTGGGTCGATGTGTAAGAAGAGTAATGAAAAAAAGAGAAAAAATGAAAAGAATGTGGACTAGGATTTAGAATAAATAAAAATTAGGAGTTATAATTTTATAAAATACTTTATCAAATGTATAATTTACAAAAAAAACCTTAAAAAGTAATCTGAGTTGTTAATACATTTCAACGGTGTAGATAAACCACACAATTTTAAAACTTTTTTTATAAAAACTTAGAATAAATACGTGCCGTTGAAAAACAATTCAATGTTTCAAATAAACGTGCCTTTGGAAATGATCTTAATTTGATTTAGAAATTTTATAACAAAATCTTAGCTAGACTAAATCATGAGATGAGTAAAAGGAGTAGACTAGACGTTCAATTTCTTGGAGTTTTCATAAAAGTCACACAATTGTTGGTCAGCCTTGAATTTGAAGTTTGCACACATCAGAGATACATGGCGTCCAAAGAGAAGACCGACACTTGGAGCCGCCATATCTGATTTTTTTCTGTAACAGTCTGTTTAGAATTTGACATGACGAACCAAATTCTCTCTTAGAAGCCCACGTATCAATTTATTTAGCTGATTTGAAAATCAAACGTAGTATCTTCATCTCGCTTCTTCCTCCGCCATTCTATCGAAACGATACTGTTTGACTTTTGTGATCTCCCTCTAGTTTCTATTCCAACGGACTTCCGATGAATTTGAATTTCGATTTTGGATTTTGATTAGCTTTATCAATTTTATCGCTTTCTTTTTCAAACGGAGATTAGAGCTCGTGGGGACATTCGTTCCCGCCTTCCTTCCTATTTTAGGATTTCGATTTGGGAACTTAATTTTGGAGTTAGGGATTCGGAATTAGGAATTTAGGTCCACTTTTCTGGTTTGGGGGTTCGATTTCTGATTTTTTTTTTCGTTTTTGAACATGGAGTTTGAAATTTCTGATGAACTACTTGGTACTTTTGTGCCGATTTTGGTTTATTGGGCCTATTCTGGGGTTTATGTTATTCTAGGGTTCTTTGAAAATTACCGTTTGCACTCGAAGAAAGATGAAGACGAGAAGAACTTGGTATCCAAAGGGACTGTGGTTAGGGGTGTTCTTCTCCAGCAAACAATTCAGGCTATTGTTGCTATTATTTTGTTTAAGGTATGCATATTTTTTATCTGATGAAATCTTTAATCTATTAATTAAACCTACTTTTATGCAATGTTGTGTAATGGTCAACTCAGGCTAAAACTTAGAAATGATCTTCTTTACCTGAAACATGTATTCGGATGAACTTGCTGTTTGCTTTGATGTTTTGTACGTAATGATAAATTGTTTTTCTTTTAGCTTTAGCTTTAGCTTATATGAATTTATTAAATTCGATGATTATAGCCGTTCTAGTCCCTAAAGGTATTAGAACGAATTAGTAGTATGTTTTCTCTGCAATATCGTTTTCCTCATGGTCAGAGGTAACCATAAGCAGTATCTTCTATGAAGCTACTTTTAGAAGGTTCTATAGTTCATAGATCACCTTTGACTAGTGTGAGTTTGAGAGTGTTTCTTTTCCGAAGCCTTAGTAACATTAAAAGTTACTATATTGAATCACACTTATTTTAAATATGTACTTTTAAATATCTACACTTGGAAGCACTTTCTCAAAAAAAACATTTTCTTGAATGGTTTTTCAGGAATAGTTCTATATTTAAAGAAATTGTAATGAAGTACATAATAGTGGTTCAAACTGAAATTCCCCCCTGAAAATTAGTAGCCAAAATAATTTTTCCGTCTGCCTATAATGCTTCTAATAAGAAGCTTCCCAGTCATTTATCAAAAAAAAAAATAATAATAAGAAGCATTCCCAGTCATACCTAAGATGGAGAAATTTGAATTTAACATGGAGGGTAGGGAAGGGCAGGGTAATGGGTATTGCATATGTCATGACTGTCTATTCTTCTTAATTAGTTCTTGAGGAGAGTATAGTGATGGACAATCCGGGTATGGAACTCTTGAGTAGCTTACTAGCCTAATAGTTTATACAACTAGGCTAACAACATCAAGGTTCAGCAGATTTTGTTTGATTGATCATGATAGATAAAAAGACTATCGTCATTCGTAAAATTTTTATTATTTTTTTCTTTTCGGTATTCCCTAATTAATTGAGGCTATAATTACTATTGTCTTATTTGGTTTTGAGGTTTGTTGAGCCAAACAGCCGAATTTTTTCTAACGGTATCACTTATCAGCCATGTGGCCCGTTTCTATTTCAGTGCTGGGATGCATTATAGATGTGTTAGATATCTGAACGTTTAATTAAACCTTCCTCCTCCTCGGTTGATTATCTATAGAGTTATGTTGTTGTCATGTAGGTGACTGGAAATGATGATGGGCCTGCTGCTGGTCCAAAACCATGGCTTACAATTGTAGCTCAGTTTCTCGCGGCCATGTTGGTGTTAGACACTTGGCAATACTTTGCACACAGATACATGCACCATAATAAGTTCTTATATAAGCACATCCATTCGCAGCATCACCGGCTAGTTGTTCCTTATGCATTTGGAGCTCTTTACAACCATCCCTTGGAGGGTCTTCTCCTTGATACGGTTGGTGGGGCGTTATCTTTCCTCCTATCTGGTATGTCTCCTCGACTTTCAATCTTCTTCTTTTCCTTTGCCACCATCAAGACTGTGGATGACCATTGCGGGCTATGGCTTCCTGGGAACCTGTTTCACATGTTATTTACAAACAACACTGCATATCATGATGTTCACCATCAGCTCTATGGAAGCAAGTACAACTTCTCACAGCCATTCTTTGTTACATGGGATAGAATACTAGGAACCTACATGCCTTACTCTTTAGAGAAGAGAGCCAGTGGTGGCTTCGAAGCGAAAGCTAAGGATGATTGATTGTGTTCCTGACGAGTTTGTTTTTTTCTCTCTACTAGTATCGTCGTTATTTCTTTTGTTGCAAGCAACTGATTACGTAATTGTATAGTCATAATGCTTTTGTACCTTACACTTGGTTTCTTGTATATCCCTCTTGTTCTTATGCTTGAACTTAGAATCGTTAGTCATAACCATGTATGTAGCACAAAATGCAGAATGGTTCTTTCTTACCATTTGTGATGGAGTCCGGCATGGATATAAAGAACTGTAAGCTTCTTGGAAGTGCTTTTGATGCCAAATTAGGAATTTCTGAAAGATTTCTAATCATTTTTCAAGTATGAAATCTCATGCTCCTTGTTATCTATAGGGTTCTCTTCTTCTCGATTGTTTTCGGTTTTCAGAAAAATATTTGGAAATTAACTCCAGATATCTAATTCCATCTTTGGAACCTTAAAATTAGTCCCTCGTCACTGGTAGAAGGTGAATGTGATGTACTAAAGCCATCCCCCTTTGCGTTATAGCCATTATTTGACTAATATCAATTCCTTGCTTTTATCCGTAACTGACAGAGAATCCATGAAATATTTTGAAGTCACATTTGGGTTATGGTTATAATAGTGCCCTACATCGCCTAACTTTATGATTATGTTATAGTTAAAAGGACATAGCTTTTAAGTAGTAAAACGAGTTTGACTTTTCAAACTTGGTATTAGACGAGTCAGGTTTTAATGTCAGTTCCGAGTGTTCTAAAAACAAGAATGATTTTTCTATTAACCAACAATATTTTCTAGCTCAATCATTTAAAAATTAATGACAAGTTGGGTTGGCATAATTAGTAAAATTTTAACACCCATATCTTAAAAGTCTGTGAATTTGAATTATATTCTTTAATTTCTTTTAGAATTTATAATGTAACTTTGATTAAAATCATTCAGTAATTAATTGATAAAATGTTTAATAAGGACCATTACTAAGTCACATTCATCTTTTTGTTGGGAACCAACATCCTTTTGCTGATTTGGCTTGTGAAGACTGTGATCTTTGAATGTGACAATGGTCCTATTATTTCTTCAAGGATATTTCATTCTTATCTAATAATGGACACAATACTTCAGAGGTTCATCTATCCATTGTTCTTAATAACTAACTAAGAATATAAGCAAGGAATGTCAACTATTATCCATTCTGAGTGGTCCATAGTAAATGCTTAAATGTTATCAAATATTGGAGTTGCTTATTCTGCTATAACTTCTGTGGAATTTTCCTTTTTACTGTATATGATGTTAAGGCTATTTTTTGGATTTTGAAAATACGAAGGAAATAAAATGAAGAAGAAATATGTAAAAAAAACATAAAGAAATGAAAGGAAATTGATGAAATACACTAATTTTTATTGTTATATATGCATATATATATATATATTATTAGATTATTTGTTTTTCGTTTGCTCGTAATTTTGAAGGTTAAAATATTATATAAAACTTGGGGTGTTGCAATATTTATAGCTTTTCTTTTATTAGCTTGGACCCAACAAGTATGTGGTTGTACTTTTGCCATTCATTTCTGATAATAATTTCAACTAGTTTTCTTGGTCAGTATTTGGCTCATTAATATCAAAGTAGGAAAATTGGAATGTTTATTGGTACTAGTTTCTGGAAAAGCTTCTCATTGAATGTTTATTGGTACTGCGTGCTCACTTTAATTTATAATCAGTAATTAATATTCAAATAATATGAGTTATGTTTTACCTAGTTGTGCATGGCTATGAACTTAATAGCCAGCCTGAATATTTTATTGACATGTATCTCACAAAATAATATGTATTTATTATGCAGATCCATGTAGATGTCTTATTCAAATGATAATTTTGTCATGGGTAATTCTAGATCGAGTAAATAATTGATCAAGTTTTAAGTAATCAAGTCATATGTCATTTATTCATAGGTTAGTGTGTTCACATTCATTAAAATATTTTAAAACATAAATACATAAATTATTTACACGTCACTTAATCAATTACTTGATCAGTCTAGAATTATTTTTTTATTAATGTAATCCAAACTGTGGTGGGGAGTACATGGTTATATTATTGAAATGTGAGTAATTAATTAAAATGATGCAAATCCATGGACCACTTCAATTTATGAAGTAGTTGCAGAATTTATTTTCCCGTACTGATCATATGTGTGAATGGTTCAAACTTCCATATAATCAAGTTTTATAGAAGTTTTAGGGTTTTCATCATCACTTAGCTTATGGTCCTTTGAGAGAAATGAATAGACATGCTTTACAAATATGGATTTGCACTTTCCCAACGCAGATGGTAGATATTAGTCAGTCCAGTGGTCCTCAGGTTTAAAAGAGTTTGAATGTACAAAATGCTAACTCTGTGTAGAATAGAGCATCCTAAAACGCATTTTCACAAACATACGAAAAAGAGAAACAATTTTGTTATGTAAAGTGTTTCAAATAGTCACTCCAACAATGACTAAAAATACATTAAAGTAATACTATTTTAAGTAAAAACTGTAGAAAGACAAGGAAGATTGAAGAAGAAAGAGATAAAAGTATTGAAGATGAAATGAAGGAAGACAAAGAGAAGAAGATGAACTGAATTATCATTAACTAAAACCAGAATTGAAGAAATAGTTTAAATACAACTAAACCAGTTCTAACGGCTAATGATAAAGGGCAGAAAATATAAAACTAACCCTTAATAAAACTAAACTTTATACTTTAACACTCCTAGTAAACTAATCCACGTTTTGTTGATAAGTTTGTTTAGAAGGAAAGTGAATTGAAGAGTAGCAAGAGGTTTTGTGAATACATATGTCAACTGATGAGAGGAAAATACATGCTACACAATGGGATCCTTCTTCATGACTCTCTCTCTCATAAAGTGGAAGTCTATCTCCACATGTTTAGTGTGTGCATGAAGAACCGGATTTGAGGCAAGAGAAATGGTAGAAGTATTATCACAATAGAGGATAGGTGCATGAGGTAAGAAGACATGAAAATCACGACAAATTTATCTCAACCAACTCAATTTAGCTGCGGTATTAGCTAAAGCTTTGTACTCAGCATCTATTGAGGAACGAGCAACTGTGGCTTGTTTCATGGCACTCCAGGAAATAGGATTTGCTCCAAGAAATAGATCTTTTATCTGATGGATCACCAGCCAAATCCGCATCACTGAAGGCCTACAAGGAAATGGATCTTGGTTTAAAAATAATGTCGTGATCTATTGTGCCAAGAATATATCTCAAAATGCGTTTAACATGTGCAAAATGAACAGTGGTAGGAGAATGCATGAATTGAAAATTTTTATTAACAACAAAACTAATGTCGGGCCTAGTAAAAGTCAAATACTACAGAGAACCAACTAAACTCCTGTAAAGAGTGATATCATACAAATGACTACCATTACGACTATATAGAGGAGATTTAGAAGGACTAAGAGAAAAACTAGTTTTAGCATTCAACATACCAACTTTTAAAATGAGATCCTTAGCATATTTTTGTTGATTAACAAAGATACCAGAAGAAGATCTATGCATCTCAAGACCTAAAAAATATTTTAGATCACCTAAGTCAGTCATTTCAAAAGTATGTTGCAAGTTATGTATAGTCTAGTTAATGAATGCAGGAGAGGTACCACTAATGATAATATCATCCACATATAACAAAATATATGTAAGAGAAGTAGAGAAAGCATGTATAAACAGAGATGTGTCAGTATGTGATGCAACAAATTCAATAGACATAAAATGAGTGATAAATTTCTCAAACCAAGCCCGAGGAGCATGTTTCAAACCATAAAAAGATTTGTGTAACCTACAGACATGATTAGGATGATCTTTATCAATGAATCCCTGAGGTTGAGTCGTATAAACCTCTTCAGTAAGGGAAGCATGCAAGAAGGTATTTTGACATCTAGTTGCCTTAGAGACCAATTATAAGTGGCAGCAAGAGAAAGCAATATCAATAAGGTAGATTTATTAATAACAGGGTTAAAAGTCTCTGTATAATCTAAACCAGCTTGTTGATGAAAGCTTTTGGCAAGAAGTCTGGCTTTGTGCTTAGTGATGTGCCACTAGTTTATACCTAAATTTATAAACACACTTACATCTTACAATGTTCTTATTCGGGGCTAAGGGAACAAGAGTCCAAGTATGTTGGGACATGAGAGCATTATATTTAGTTTACATAGTCTAAACCCATTATGTACTCTTACTGGCACTACTAAATGAGGTGGGTTCAAGTTTAGATGAATGCACAAATAAACTAGATGCAAGAAAGACTTTATTCTTAGAAATTCCAGATTTGGAACGTGTCTGCATGAGGTGTGTGGACTGACTAAAAATTTGAGAATGAGAAGGAAGAGATCTAATAGGAAAATCAACATATAAAGATGCAGAAATATCAAGCAGATCAGTAGATGAATCAACAGCAGAAGTGTCAACAGTATGCAAAACAGATGCAGAAATAGAGTTATCATTTTGAGCATAAACAAATTCACAATGGACAAGGACAACAACAGTAACATTATTCAAATCAGTAGCCAAAGCAGTATCATTATACAAATTTGACACATTAGTAACACTAGGGACTTTAGGTATAATATACTCAACAATGTGCTCAACATTAGGTAAACCAGAAGTATCAGAGGTAAAACTAACAGAGTAATCAACATGTAAATCCGAAGGAAAAGCAACAGTATTCTTAGGGGAACAATTAATATTTTGTGAGGGAAAGACATCAGTACCATGATTCAAAGAGTGAAGAAAGGGTAGTAGAGAATCGTACATTGTATTAGAAGTACCATTGTTAGAGGAAGGAAGAGATAGAGCATTACCATTATGACTTGAAGCAAAGGGAAAAGTTGATTCATCAAAGAGAACATTTCTTGAAGTATAAAACTTGTTAGTGGCATTGTCATAACATATATATCCCTTTTGCTCTAAGGCATAACCTAAAAATATATATTGAGTAGACTTTGGACATAATTTATTTTTCATGTATGGTTATAAACTTGGATAACAAGCACAGTTAAATATCTTTATATGTTTATATTCAGGAAATTTGCCAAACAAACATTCAAAAGGAGAGACATTATGAGTAACGAAACTAGGCATTCTATTTATTAGATAAGTGACAGTGGTGAAAGAAAAAGTCCAAATATTAGGTGTGATAGATGCATGATGAAGTAAAGTTAAGTCAGTTTTGACTTTATGTCTATGCTTCCACTCAGCAACTCCATTTTGCTGAGGGGTATAAGCACAAGATCTTTGATGAGTAATACCTTGTTCATTTAAGTAAGCTTGAAAAGATAATCTTGTGTACTCTCCACCACTATTATATATACAAGTCTTAATCTTAGTAGAAAGCATATTTCCAACTAAGGGCTTAAACCGTTTAAGAACATTTAGAACCTCAGACATTAGAGTAATAGGAAATATCCAAGAATATTTAGAAAAGTCATCAATGAAAATAACATAATACATGTGCCCAAGAATGGATGTTGTGGTGGAGGGACCCCACACATCACTGTGAATAAGCTTAAAAGGAAGTTGAGAAACATAATTAGAGACATAAAATGGAATTTGAGCCATTTTATTAGTGATACAACTAATGCAAACACAAGTATCACTAGTAGGTAAATTACAAAGAATTTGAGCAGTATGCAATATTTTTCTAACTATACTGTGTGTGGGTGTCCTAAAAGAAAATACTAAAGAAGATTAAAAGACTTTGATCCATAGCATGCAACAAGAGAGGGAGGCAAGCAAGATGATATATGATAGATACCATTAATGCTTGATCCTTTACGCAGAATGACCTATGTTGTTTTGTCTTGGATACAAAAAAAGGAGCATTAAAGATAAACAGGCAATTGTTATCCAGATACAATTGATAAACAAATAAAGGATTAGATGAAAGATGAGGAATGCAAAGAACTTTAGAAAAATTAAAGGACATAGTAGGAGTATTGAGAGTAAAAAAACCTGTGTGGGATATGAAAAGAGCTTGTCCATTTCCTATAGAACATTATCATTACCAGTATATTCATTAGGTGTATAAAGATTGCCCAAATCAGGAGATAAGAGCAACACCATGTATCCGTGAGCCAAATCTATGGGTCATTGTGAGAAGGATGATGGATGAAGACTGTCATGGCAGTTGAATTTGGTGGATGAGTGCGGCCTTGATAAGAAAAGTTTAGGCGATGGTAATATTCAACAACAGTATGGCCAAATTTATTGCAAATTTGACATTGAATTTTATTTGATTGAGAATGAAAAGGAGCTTCAAAATGAAAATTGGCATTTTGTTTAAGGTTGGTGATATTCTGGGAAGGTGGTGGCTCAAGAATAGAGGGGATGGGGCTGAGGTTCTAATTGGGTGTTCTTCCTTCTCTACCAGAACTAAAATTACCTATATTGGAATTATATATATTACCTCTACCAGAAGTTGAGTTTTTCCTGAATCCCCTCCCTCGTGAGCATCCTTGTTATTGTTGAATGTCGCTAGTAGAGCTGTGTTTAGAAAAATCGATTCTTTGCTTTTATGTTGAGATCCTAAGAACCTTTCTTTTGGCTTGATAATGGCGTGAAGCTCCTCCAGACTGAGTGGCTCTGCTTTGGTTCAAATATAAGTTTGTAGTGTGTTGCACTCTGTAGGAAGACCGTTTATTATGTAGATGAGAATATCCTCATCTTCAATATTCATGAAAACTACTGACAATTTATCTTTAATCTCCTTGATTCGTTGTATATATGCATCGGCAGTTTCTCCAGGTTTCTTGCTGATTGATTGGAGCTCGGACTTCAACTGCAGGATATTAGTTCGTGAGGCAGACGAGAAGTGTTTCTCAGTAGATTCCCAGATTTCTTTCGAAGTCTTGCACCCAACAACGTACGACAGGGGCAGTTGGGAGAGTGTGGCGTTGATTAGAGTTAGAAGCGCCTGATCTTGAGTGACCCATTAGTCAAATTTTGGGTTAAGCTTTGTAATTTCACCGTTCTCGATGAATCTTTGCGGATACTGAATCAATCCATCAATATACCCAAATACTATATGTGCCTTGAGTATTAATACCCAGAGCACGAAATTCATTGAATCAAGCTAAACATATATAAGATTGCAAATATTGGAAAGAAGAAAAATTAAAGAATGAGAGGGACTTTCAGGACAGGGAGGAGCGGAATTGTTGAATTCTTGAGAAGAGGAAGATGAATGAGTCGTTTGAGAACTGATTTGTATACTAGTTTGAAAGTGAATTTGAGAGTTGGTTTGAGGACCAATTCTTGGTTCTACGAGATCTGGATTTTCAGAAGAGGGGTTTTCTGTGTCGTTGGCCATGGATGAAGACGAGGGTCAATTATGGCTCTAATACCATGTAAAAAGACAAGGGAGATTGAAGAGGAAATGAAGGAAGAGAAAGAGAAGAAGAAGAACTGAATTATCATTAACTAAAACCAGAATTGAAGAATATAATTCCAACTTTAAATATAACTAAACCAATTCTAACGGCTAATGATAAAGGGCAAAAAAGATAAAACTAACCCTTAACAAAACTAAACTAAACTTTATCCTTTAACAAAAACTAGTCGTATACATATTTGCATGCAACAAATGAATACGTTGAAAATATTTTATTTATATTTGAAAGTATTGTAGGAGACCCTTCAAAGATGTTTTCAAATACAAATTTTCTAAATACTAAAATGTGTTTAAATCAATCATTCTTTATAATAACACTTTTTTGTCAAAAAGATGTAGAAGCGTTTTTTTACGAAAACATTATTCAATTACTCAAACTAAATTTAATAGCTTAGTAATAAATAGTACGGTTGAAGCAATGCTTTTAGCGGTACTTATGGGTTAAGGTAATCAATAATATCTTAACGTAGAAACACACCTTCAGTCATATCGACTCTAAGAAAAACAAGGAGAAGATCTCAAAAGGTTTGAATTTGCGTAATGGGTATAGACGAAATTGAAGTGAACTTTTGTGAATAACCTTCTAAACCATATTTCACACAGAAAACAACACATAATAATTTAATTACAGACATCATGAAAGCCAAAAATCAGAACTGAACATCCAAAACATTAGAAACATGGGGCGAGAGTGGCCGAGCAAATGAGCTTGCAGTTGCAGCAGCAACAGCCTTAAACCTCTGCCCAGATGAATCTAAGCTGCTGACTGCTACTCTCTCATTCTTCCTATGCACATCTCTGCTACTCCCACAGCTTTTTGACTCTTACAACCCAAATAAACACCACTCTTCTTCTGTTGAATATCTTTGTTCGTTTTAGATTTCGCTGTTGAAGGCTTTTGCTCTTCATAATCTGACATAACAGAGAAATCAGCTACACTGGCTGTCACAACGCTCCATTCAATGCTCGCTTCACTTGGTGCGTAACATGTTGTTGTTGTTTGTGATGTTTCATCAGATGGCTGTCTTGACTTGTTTAATTTTAAGCTCTCAATTTCAAATAAATCTGAGCTTGCATCGCTGTCTACATCATTAGCAGAAAGTTCTGAGCCAAATACCTCTACCGATTTCCTCTGTTTCTCTTCTTCTTCTTGTTTGATTGGGAAAGTAAAGCAGTTTTCTCTGTATAACCCATTACTCAATTTGTTTACCTTTTGGATTTCCATCGCTTCAAACCATGAGTTGGGCTCTGTGATTGCTTTGGTGGGTTTTCTTGAATGTGGATTCAAGTTTGAATTTTTATTGTAGCTGATTTCACCAATGTTTTCATCAACATTTACTGAGTTTTTGTTACAACAAGAGCATTTGGAGCCAAGATTTGAGAGGAAACTCTTTGATTGTACCTTTTTTGGCCTGGCCCGAGAAGGGGTTTCTTGCCTAATCTGTAATAAAGCACTTTGGCTATTCACACTGGACTGAGATCGAACACTTGGTGTGCCATAATGATGGATTTGGGGTTTGATGGGACTGAGATCTAGTTTTTGTTGTTGTGTTTTTCTGTAATGGAATTTTATGGTCTCTTTGGTTATGGGTATTGGAGTTTCAACATCCATTCCTCCATTGAAGTACTTGTCAGCTCCAAATATCCCAATTTCTCCATCTTCATCCAAATGGAGATTCTTCTCCTGAGTGGTGCTGAAAATTGGACTGAGGGCTTTGTTCATGTCAGAAGCAGAAATGGTTTTGTAGTTTTCTGAAGGGAATGATTGAAAGAAGGTGGTGGTATTGGAAGCTGATCTAATGGTAGCCATAGCCATGTAGTTATCAGGTGTTGACCGATATAATTAACTCCATGAAGCATAAGAAAATGGAAGACAACAGATGAAATTGTCAGCACAAAGGTAGAGAAAGACAGATGGTGAGAATCAACACTAGCAGAAGCAGATTTGGTATTCTTTCCGGGTGGGACAAGTGCTCCAATTATGGAGAAATATAGTTTCAAGGAGAAGAAGTTTGACAAAAAACAGAGCAAAAAATCGGAGAGACTTGAGGCTGGTTTGGCTTATTGAGAACCAGCTAGTTCTATATGTAGACTTTTTAGTACATACAAAGATGTGAAAGAGGGTAGGGCCCCTCTTTGCTAGTTTTGTAGGATTTGATCAAATTTTATTTATTTTTAAATGAAATAAGAATTTTGTTTCAATTGTGGACAATATTTGTTTAAATATGTCATGTTTAAAAAATGATTACGATTCTAAAAAAATATAAAAAATAGTGATTGAACACTTTAAAAAAATTAGTGTATGCCCAAGTATTATTTTTAAATGTCAGTCGTCTATATTATATTATATATATATATATATATATTAAATAAATCTATAAAATTTTTAAGATATATTTTATATATACAATATATATTATATAATATTTTTAGTTAAAAATTTAAAATTTCGCTAACAAGTATGGAGAAAGGTTTTTGACACGGAAATTTATAGAATTTTTTTAGAACGTTATGTTGATGATTGCTAATCGAATTAAGCTTTGGGTGGGAAATATAAAAAGATTATATCATATATTCTGACATGAACTAGAATAATACGAAGTTCTACTTTAGTCAAAGAGACGACCCGCTATCCGAATCTTATAGTTTAAAAGAAAAATTACAGTGTTGGTCTCTTGGCTTTCCACCGGCCCCTTAACTATGATAACTCTTTTTTTAACATTAGGTAGTTAATTTTTTAACCTTGGATAGTTTATTTTTTTAATTATTTCACGTAATAAACAATATTAATGTCAAATTAAAAAAAAACATGAATGATGTCAGCATATACTAAACAAAATTAATGAATAAAATGACAGAAAATCAAATAGAAACAAAAATGAAAGTCTTTTTTTGAAACAACAGAAGTGAAATTAAAATATAGCTTTTTTCCTAGTGTACATTAGTTTAGAATGTGTTAGATTCGTTTTTCTTCGACATTTGAGATTTTGTTTTGACAAAATTATAAAGAGGTTTTTAGTCAATTATATTATTTGAAAAAAAAATTATTTTGTTAGATAAACAGTAATAATAATAATTGAAAGAATAGTCATTTTTACGTAAAGTCAAAAAATTAAAAACTAAGTTTACCATAATATTTATAAATTACATTTATGATACATTTTATCCTGAATAATAATTAAATTAAATGATTTTTTAACTTCAGTTCTTTGGATAAGATTTTTTGGGCCAAATTAACTCACTGTTTGGCATTTTAGTAAATTACGACTATTGTACTGTATATGCAGTTTTGTCAATAAAAATATTTGTTTACACCTAGTTATATTTAAAAATCAAGAATTATGTATTTATTATTATTTTTAAAATGCAAATACATTAACAATTTTATGTAGAATAAGAGTACGTTTTTGTGAAATATAGACAATAAGTATTAATTGATAGTAAACCATATTTTTGTTAATAGTTCTTATATTATTTTTTAATTTATGTAAATAATTATTATCTAAATAATGATGAATTATTTGACTAGTTTACAAGAATAGTTATTGCATATTCATAAATAATTATTGAAATCTAAAAATTCATTTACGATATTCATGTATACGAGTAAATAAAATCCCTACTTTTTAGGAATATGACTGATGAATCTAATTTCAGGTTATACAGCAAAAATTAGTTCCAATAATTAATGAAAAATGAAAAGTATTAGATATAATTTGATAAAACACAATCCCCAATTTTAAGGAGTGTTACCATCAACTTTATGAATCTAAGAAATTAAAAAAAATATCTGTCACAATAATTCACCACAAAAAATAAAATATTCTATATAATTTAGTCAAACACACTTCTAAATTTAAGGAATGTAACCAACACATAATGAATATAATTTTGAAAATAAACAACAAGAAATCTGTCAATATAAATTAGGATTAACATGTATTTAAAGAAGAAAAGTTTATGGTCAAATTAGTTTAGCTATTCTACTCATTAATTTTTAAAAACGGTCATAAAATAATAATACCTTTATAGTGGTTAAATACTATAAATATTAGTTTTAAAAATATTACAAATACTAAATTATAGATTTTAGAAAGACGGAGAGTGCTGGTTCAATGTTAAATGAGAGCTTAGGCAAAATAAAATTGATGATATCGATACAAGTTTTCAATTTTAAATACAATTTTGTTATATATTTTGAAAAACATCAAAATATAAATTATTATATTTAATTAGTTACTTATTTTACAATTTGAATCCTTTAAGTAGTCAACGTTCTTTTTCTCCTATTTTTTTAGATGGAAAAAAAACTCAAGTAGTCATAAAAAACTACTCGTACCCTTTAAGTAGTTATAAAAATCTACTTGAACTTTTTAAGTAGTCACTTAGTATCTGCATTGTTGACTGTCAAAATATAAAATAATTACTTGAAGGGTTCAAGTGGTCATAAATAACTACTTGAACCCTTCAAGTAGTCACCTAGTGTATGCGTTGTTGACTGATGAAAAATATACCTACTTGAAGGGTTCAAGTAGTCATAAAAAGCTACTTGAACCCCTTCAAGTACTCAACGTTCATTTTTTCTTATTTTTTGGATGTAAAAAAGTTTAAGTAGTCATAAAAAATTATTTGAATGATTCAAGTAGTCATAAAAAGCTACTTGATACCTTCAAATAGTCACTAGTGTTTGAATTACTGACTGATCAAACAAAAAATAACTATTTGAAGGGTGCAATTGGTTTTGAACAACTACTTGAACCCTTCAAGTTGTCACTTGGTGTATGGGTAATTGGCTGACAAAATTCAAGTAGTCACCTGGTGTACGAGTGTTGACTGAAAAAAAATTACTTGAATGGTTCAAGTAATCATAAAGAACTACTTGAACCCTTCAAGTAGAAGAAAAATCTTCGTTATAAAATAAAGAAGAAGAAGAAGAATAAAATATTATAAAAATGATTTGACATATGCATTGAGAGAGTAAAATAAATGATGAGGAAAGAGAGAGATTGCAAGTGGTGATATGAAGTTGATGGATAATTGGTATAAAATTTCTTATTTTTAAAAAATAGTATAAAATTTCTTAGATAAGTTGAAAAATTATATTAATCCAAATAACCCAAAGTTCAGGCTATGGCTAAATATAAAAAAATGATTCAAATTTTGGGATCTCATGTTCATGAATGCAAGACTTTACGAGTCCGTTTGGTTTGGGTTATCCCCATGATAAAATACTTGGTAAATTTATTTTTCAGTACTTCCCACATTTGTTTCAAGTATTCTCATTTAGTATGAATATCCGAGTGGGTGTCTATGCAAATGTTGAAAGAATTTTTAGCCTCTTCTTTGCCTTATTCTGGATCGAAGCAATCGACAATTGGGGTTGTTTTTCGCCACCGGCCATGCAATGGTGCGGAAAAGGGAGAGGTGATGCTCTGTGCTAGGGCTCTCGGAAGCCCACAGCTTCTGCTTCTGAGTGGCATTGGATCGAGGCTGTACCTCTCATCGTGGGGAATTCCTGTGGCTCATCACCTGCCTTATGTCGGACAATTCCTCTATGATAACCCCCGAAATGGCATCTCAATTGTGCCCCCAATGCCATTGGAGCACTCTCTGATACAAGTTGTAGCATAACCAATTCAGGGGCAGGGGCTTACCTTGAAGCAACTTCCAATGTCATACCTTTTGCTAATAGGCCATTAACTAGATCAGAATCATTCTCAACGATTCCATAAGAAGTGATCCCATTTTTTTCATTGGGTCCGGGTAGAGACCAAAGGTCTTGAGCTACCGATTCGGCAGAACAACTCAAAAGATAAAGAACCAAAGTATCGCACAATCAGATCATTAGAAACTAGGTTCTACATTTTTTCTTTCCATAGTAGAAAGCCTCATTCTTGTAATTAGGTTAAGAATGACCCTTTACCTTTAAGTCTAATGCAAGAACAATAATGGGTGCATTGTGAATATTGATTATTTTCTTATTTTATTCATTGTTCTATTTCTTTCATCGAATACTATGTACTACTGTTATTGGACGACTAACCAATTCCTTAAAATGAAAAAAAAAGAATTTCAACAAAAAAATACACGTACAAACACAAAATGAATATTTCTAAATTTCACATCGAATTGCATTTTGGGAGTATGAGAATCTCCTTCATGAATTATTATAAACTAACCCCAAATTTTTTCCAATCTTGGAGGTCTAGCCCGAGGCCAATAATCGAGAGAACCCCTATACTACTACAGTACAGGGATTTCAAGAATTTTCTATTGAATGGTACATAATTCTACATCGACAAGCAACAAGAATAAAAGAAAGAAATTCTCGAGTGCTTCATTGCGATACTGATTGTGAAATTACGTTGCTGCGTTAGAAGAAGGATAGATATACTGATTCGGTATACTCTAAAAACACCCTTGGTACTATATTGACGATCTTACAAAGATGGAAGATAAGTTAATTTTCTTACCAAATATTTTTTCAATTTATTTACTCATCTTTCAATACATCTACACATTTTCCGAAATAATTTTATCTTTCCCAAATGCCTAAAAGTATCATTATTTGTTTAAATCATTCATACTTAATTTTGATATTTTATTTTCTCCAAGTGTCATAAAATTTCTCAATCATGGAACCCCGTCAGATCTCATTTCAGTCCTGGTGGAACCAAACCGGTCTCGATACTGAATTTTGAGATTTTTTTCTTCCCTTCTAACCCCTATCCCGAAAGGCCCATTCCGCAAACCCATCTCGGGTTCGCCCTATGATATTAAGATATGCACGTTAATTAAAATGAATGATTAAATTATTAAGTTTGAATTGATGATAGATAAACTCTTCATATATGCATAATACAAATTTTAACTTATAAAAATGCATGTTAATAATATCAAATATTTTTTAAATTAAAATTATTTTCTTCCCTAAAATTAATATTATTCATAAACTATCAATGTTTAAAAAATATTAAAATTATAAAAATAGAACTATACGAGATTGTTTATCACGTCTCATTTTTTTATGTGGAGGACCGGACCCGTAGGACGGAGCCGCGAAGGAGGGGGGGTTTCCCTGAAGCATTTATATTCAGTTTTAGATTGTATTTAACTGAAATATAATAAAAATATGTGTCTGTATTCTATTTTTCCTGTGCTAGAACCAGAATATTTTACACGTTCTAGTTGGAGCGGAATGAAATGGATATCCATAGTATACATATCTACGAAGAAAAATATATGTAACGGGAAAACTGTTATGTACTATTAATTATTTTAATATATTAATATAAATGACAATTATTTACATCAAATTTAATTTTGATATATAAAAGATGAGATTTTATATATTATAATTAAATAACAGTTATTTATATCAGATTATTTTTACTGTCAATTTGAATGTCTTGAGAATAATAAAACACAATTAACTTAAGCTACTAAGTGTGATAATTGTTAATAATTTATAAGTTAATATATGACGATTTCATGAAATTTGACGTGAGTCAATCGCACTGGCAGAATCTTTGTAAGAAAGTGGGTTAAGTGATCCCACTCAATTTTTTTTTATTAATTTTTAGTAGGATTTTTTTTTATATTTTTTAATTTTTGTCCTCACTCAATTCTCAATTATGATCCTATTAAATTTTAAGTTTTAATATTTTATTTTCAATTTTAACTTTAAAAAATTTTGTTTTTAACCCATCAACTAAAAACCCCACTATCTCTAATATATCCTCAAATTTCTTAAATTTCTCAAAATCCAGAAGCTCGTGACTGACCATCCACAGGCCACAAGCTCTCTATATCGATAGGATCTTCTTCGACGAGTCTTCTTCTTCGCAACCCTCCTAAAATCAGACAAACAAATTTCTTGCAAAGAAAAAGATGATCTTCTTCTTCTCGAGTTCGGACTAACGTGAGAGTTTTTTGTTCAAAAATATTCTACATTTCATGTAATCTGAAATCTATGAGATCAAAGGTCAATTTCTGCATACTGAAATTTTGAAGAAAATTCTTTGTGTAATTTTAGGGTTTTTGTATAGTTTCACGACTTTCCCCCTTCTCCCCTCTCTTTGCACTTGTATCTCGACTGTTAGAAACAGTCCCTAGGTTCTGAAATTTTACAAAAAAAATGTTTGTGTAATATGAAATTTCTAAGCTATCAATTTCTGCATATTGAAATTTTGCAAGAGAATTGTCTGTGAACACAAAGAGAGTTTCTTCAATTTGAGTTTCCAATTGTCCGTTTCAAGCACCAAATTAAGTTTTCTTAATCTTAAAATTTTAACAAACATTTTCTTTTGATACTTAAATTTAATTTAATTTTTCATAATCATTTTATAGGATTCTCATCAATGATTGACTTGAGATATTTATGACATTTTAAGAATAATATTGAAGCTAATTACTGCAAAAAGAACAATCCTACCTAAAATATTCATTTCTTTATAGCTAGAAGTCAGAACAATCAACTTATGTAGCTAAAATAAAGAGGCTCGCGTCTAGTATTTAGTGTTGCCCAGTTATAATGTACGACATTCTTAGTTGTCTATACCAAACAGCTCATTGGTTCACAACTATAGATTCAATTTAATACTGATGTTTTAGTTTCTGCTTAGTTCCAAATGAAAAGGAAAATTGAGTAAACGCCATATGAATTTTATTTTATCTATACATTGGTGTCTAGTTGATGAAATGAAGCCTTTACAACCTTAAGTTGAATGTATGACTGAATTGCTTAATTTAGTGTATAATTTGGATTATATTATGATTTTAAGCAAGGATAGAGGTAGTTTGAATATTTTAGAATAATATAAAATATACCGTAAACGAAAATATGAGGAACGGAACCAGTAACTCTACTGAAGCTCAGTCCTAACTCCACTCCTAGTCAATCGAATATATACAAGTCACCTATATACCAAAAAATAATTAGCGAATTCAATAAAGAATGTTAATTAATAATGATTTGTACTTTTGAGAATCTCGAACAAAAATAAAACTATTAGGATGATGTTTTTCAACAAACAAAAAGAGTTAACAATTGATTAAAAATAAATAAATCAATTGAACTTAAAGAAAATTTACTACAAACATTATCTATAAACTTATAGAGTTTATCATCATATAAGAGTAACTATACTAAGAGTGTTAAATGTTCTGTAATCAAGTTACCCTTCTCATAAATATCAATAACAACAAAGTTCATCGAAAGTAAGTTAAAAAATCTATCTCAAACAAATGCTAAAAAAACTTATGAGACACTTAACAAAGAATGACCATCGCCCTTTTGATTGCCATCACAGTACATATAATAAATACAACAGCCATTTTGTTTATTATAGAGTCTACACGAAGTCTACCTCCATTAAAAAACAAAATCCCTTCACCAATGAGAAGGAAGACAACTTTATTGTCAAGCAACAACTCAATAATAAGCCTGTTCACACTCATTTGTGTAGACAACAGACACAATGTTTCTTATCCAGTGCAGCATTTAGCGAAAATCTACTCTAAAAAAATTCACACCCTCCTACCTTCATCGTTATAATTGATATAATAATTGTCAAATGTAATATTTTTATTTTATAATTAATTTTGTTAATATTAAATTATTTTTAGTATTATATGTTTGTATGTCTTACATCAATTAGGAAGAATATAAATCATTATTCCAGCCACCTTTTCAGATTTCAGGCCAATCCGTCTTTGTAACTTTAGTTACAAGGTGATCACGAAGATCCTATCCAACAGGCTGAGTCGACTTCTTCCTATCATCATCTCTAAAGAGCAAGGTGCGTTTGTTAAAGATCGTTTAATATCTGATAACATAACCATTGTTCATGAACTTGTGAGAGAAATTGATAGGCACACGTATGATGTCATTAATAATTTTTGTTAGATCAAATGTTCATCGTTTAATTAAAAATAAAATTATAGTTGTTATTTATGTTAGAATCTTTTTTCTTTATTTTAGTTTATCACCTACTGTCACGTTTTTACTGTGACTCTGGCTCACAAGATACTAGTTTACCTGCCATTAAAATTTTCACCATACTATATACTATTATTATGATCGTACAATAAAAAATTGTTTGACCGAGTGACCGAAAATGTCAATGTTGGAACTATATAAAAATCCTCATGTTTTAAAAAAAAACCAACCTCTCTACAATGCACTGAGTGAGTGCAAAAGTTTGGATCTGTGGAGCAAAGGGCGTGGGGCCAACCTGAGATGGGTCATGGGAGTTAAGAGTAGGCCTGGTTTTATGGCCCCTCAGTCTTTAAGTGATGGGAATGCATCAGATTGAGAGTTAATCACGGAATGACAGTTGATGTAACACACTGGGCTCATCTAATCATTTATGTAGTAATCCCTTCTTTTCATATATATAAAATTTTGAGATTTACGCAGCCAAATAATATTATAAGACTATAGTTAAAAAAAATATTGTAAGATTGTACGGTATAATAAGAAGTTTTCTCACTCGAGTCAATATTCTCCGAAATAATTATTTTTTAAGATAAACAACACATTTCATTACGAACATAGAGTTACAAACAACAATATAATCAAAATAAAATTATCAAATCTAAATATAAATAATAATTACAAGTGTCAGATAAGATTAATATACACCTACTTATGCATAGGGAGAGAATCATGCGTATAAACTGTTGGTCGTCACGACGCACGGGCGGTGTAAGCGTGTGGAGCGTGGCTATTTTAAAAATTAAAATTTTAATAGAAGTCGAATCTTTTAGTATAATAAAATCGCACAACGTTACGATGACAAAAAAACTTTTTATTAAAAACTATTTTCAATTAGTCATTGATCTATTATATATTTATAAATTAAATCTACAATATACAAGGTTGGGAATCATATACCTCTTGTAGTCTAAATCAAACGTTCTCGTGAATCGATCGATTTCCGTTCCCATGAAATTGTTCCAATGATCAGCAGACTCCGAGATCCACGACAAGATCTTCCAAGTCAATTCTCAACGCGTTAGGACGTGTGTGAGCACATAGAATATAACGAAGACACTTTCTCGTCTCTAGAGATGTACTCAATACACGAGATCTAGATATTTTACTAAGAATAACTTTTGTATTACGATTCTCTAAAAGAACATGATGATGATTCTTTTAAATATTTGATTAACTCTTAATCGTAGAAAAATCACTTTTTGAGAATTGTGTTATTCTCTCAACTCTTGATTGATGAACTGATTATGTGATTCAACTAATTGATTGAACTAATTCATTATCTAAGACCATCAAAATAACATATGTATATTTTTCTTGATAATGGCGTATAAGATATTTTGAGATAATTGAAATGATATTTAATTATAAAATTACCAATATCAATGTGACTCGCTGCTATTGTGCACAACTGTAGAATTGCACACCCACTACTGTAGTGCCACATGACACTACAATAGTCTATGTCAATCTCTGAAACTCAATCTATGGTTGACACGTGATATTTACTGCGTATTAAATATTTATTTTAATCAAATTAAATATGTAGATATTTGTTAATTCAAAATTAACATATGTGATTATTTCTATCAATTAAATTATATGTAGATATTTATTAATTCAAAATTAACATATTTGAAAATTAAATTATTATCTGATAATAATTTAATTTTTAAATTTCATAAATTAAATATTTTGTCTCACTCTCACTTATCGATAATTAAAAAATCGATAATTATTAATATATATATATATAATTTAATTAATTAATTCTTAATTAATTAGTTACACATAATTATCTTATAATTATGTTCTTTGCCCCAGAATAAAAATTTATTTGCAAGTAAGTTATTCTCATATCTTGAAATATTCACACCCTAAACTGCGTAGTACATATATGACTTCGAGACCATGTACCTATAATCCTAAGCTCCAATAAATCAGATTATTAATTAAATTATTTAATTAAATAATCTTATTTATCAATTCCATTATCACTCCACTATAAATATGTAATTGCACTATTAGAGATTACATATTGTATTTATAGAGTATTCCCATGTAATCCACTGATATATTCATTTCACGTAATTCTGTCCTCCAATTATTGGTTCGTAAATTAGAACTTGTCAAAATTACCGTTTTACCCTTCTAATTATCACTTAATCCTTAAGTACCATTAATCCACTAGTGATTATTATTTATAATCTTATTATAAATTTGAGCTCAATAACCATTCAGTTCCAGAATTAACACTTAAGGGAACCAATATACGATTCGTTAGGAAATCTTGAATTTCAAATCTTGTAAGATCATGTTCTCAATCATCTATATCACCGAATCTTCAAAACAAAAGTCACTAGCATATTTTTCAAATAAACTTTAATGAGTGAATCAAAAGATCTAGTAGACATGTACAAGAGTTCATGACTACTCAAGATTCAGGCTGATCTGCATATGATTATCGAGTTGATGTGTATTAAATATTTATAATAAACGACACGTTGATACATATATTAATTCATATTGGTCCAGTCATATAAAATCTTATTATGTAAAACACATTCACTAAGATATCTATCAACATCAATGGTCCGTATCTAGATAACATGCATCCATAATGATTAGTGAACCGTACTAGCAACCATTCAATAATGATTTCATACTTTAATATGTTGCTGATAATTTTATTCATTATCTATGATCTTAATCCTCTTGTACTAATACAAGATCATAGTTTCATTAATGAATATAAAACTTTTATATATTTATATAAATTGTTTACAATAATTTAAAAGAATAATTAAAAGAATAATGTAATCCTCATCAAATGTCAATACACATGCTTTGAGGGCATAACCCCCAGCGATCTCCCACTTTCCCTAAAGTAAATATGACATCTTTCTAAAAAAAACTAGGGTCAGGTCAAATTGCTTAAATAAAAATCAAAAGAGAAAGATAGGGCGGACGAGGTAGCAGGTCAAAGATAGGCTATTTCGACCCTTTCAAACTGTTTTTCCATACAAGAAAGGAGAAATCCGCTTATGGCATTCCCCCACCCCAAGCATACAGAGGAGAGTGAGCGCGAGAGTGCTTCTTACTCATCCCATTTTACGCACGTGACCCTTAAATGAATTCGTAGGAAGTATCTTTGTAAAAGGATGAGCCAGGTTCTGTTTCGACGCTATCTTCATAATAGTTACATCCACTCGATGCACGATCTCTCTTACAAGATGATATTTCTTTTCTATGTGATTGCCCCTCTTGTGACTCCTCGATTCCTTAGAATTCGCTACCGCCCCACTGTTGTCACAGTACATGATCATTGGCCTGTCCATATCTAAAACTACTTCCAGATCAGTATAAAAATTTCTAAGCCATACTGCTGCTTCGCAGCTTCACAAGCCACTATATATTTGACTTTCATAGTGGAATATGCAATGCTAGATTATTTAATACTTCTCCAGACTACATGTCCTCCACCTAGGGTGAATATTGATCCAGAAGTCATCTTTCGACTATCTCTGTCTGATTGAAAATCAGAATCAGTATATCCAGTGGGGTTCAGGTCTCCACCTGAATAAAAAAGTATATAGTTTCTCCTTCTCCTAAGATATTTGAGAATGTGCTTTACTGTAATTCAATGTTCCAAACCTAGATTCGATTGATAACAACTGATAATTCACACTGCATAACAGATGTCTGATCTCGTACGCAACATGACATACATGAGACTTCCAACTGCTGAAGCATAGAAAACCTTTCTCATGTCCTCTTCCTCATGATGTCTCAGGATATTGTTCCTTGGAGAGGACAATTCCTTGTATGCTCGGTAAATGACCTTTCTTGAAATTCTCCATAGAGAAGCTTTTCAGCACCTTATCAATATGAAAATGCCTGAGAAAGAGCCAAAAACTTTTTCTTTCTATCCCTTAGGATTTGGATGCCCAGAACATAGCTCGCTTCTCCCAAATCTTTCATTTGAAATTTCTCAGCTAACCAATGATTCCCAATGAGTAGAATATGATCAACATAAATAATTAAGAAAACCATTATCTTCTCTTTGATGTATTTATAAACACATGCTTCATCAACATTTTGCTTGAAGCCATAAGACTTTATAATCTCATCAAAGGTAGGATTCCAAGATCTAGATGCTTGATTTAATCCATAAATAAATTTAAGCAACTTACATACTTTCTGATCTTGCCATTTTTGTACGAATCATTCTGGTTGCATTTGTTTTCTTCAAGAGAGTCATTCAGAAAAGTTATCTTGACGTCCATTTGCCATATGTCATAGTAAAAAACTAGCGGGTACGGACAAAAGGATGCAAATGGATTTTAACATGGCCACCGGGGAGAATGTCTCTTCATAATCGACTTCCTCCGTTTATGTATAGTCATTGGCTACTAACCGTGCATTGAAAGTCTCTACTTTCTCATCTGCACCTCTTTTTTTTAAGATCCATGTACATCCTATAGGCCCGACATCTTCAGGTGGATCTACAAGTTCCCATATGAAATTAAAATACATAAATTCCATTTCCTGGTTCATGGCATCTTCTTGCCATTTCTCATTTCAGGATCATCCATTGCTTCTTCATAAGATAATCAATCATCCTCATCAATGTCTATCACTAGAACATGTGACTCTAGTTCATGTCCTCTTCCTCCTGAGATGTCTCAAGAAATTGTTCATTGGAGAGGACAATTCCATGTATGCTCGGTAAATGACCTTTCTTGAAATTCTCCATAGAGAATATTTTCAGCACCTTATCAATATAAGATGCCTGAGAGAGAGCCAAAAACTTGTTCTTTCTATCCCTTAGGATTTGGATGCCCAAAACATAGCTCGCTTCTCCCAAATCTTTCATTTGAAATTTCTCAGCTAACCAATGATTCCCAATGAGTAGAATATGATCAACATAAATAATTAAGAAAACCATTATCTTCTCTTTGATGTATTTATAAACACATGCTTCATCAACATTTTGCTTGAAGCCATAAGACTTTATAATCTCATCAAAGGTAGGATTCCAAGATCTAGATGCTTGCTTTAATCCATAAATGAATTTAAGCAACTTGCATACTTTCTGATCTTGCCCTTTTTGTATGAATCATTCTGGTTGCATTTTCTTTCCTTGAGCATGAATTGTGGTTTCTTTGATTCATCATTTATCAATAGAAATTGAAGGTGGTATGATCTCATCAACCGCTAATTCCTTGAGAACTACTTTGCTACGAGGTTTGTAATTTGTCATATAATCATGCTCAAGGAAAATTTCATTTATGGAGACAAACACCTTTTGATCCTTGTGCTTATAAAAGTACCCACATTTAGTCTCTGGAGTATAGCCTACGGATATGCAAATTAATGTTTGAGTCTAACTTTTTGGTCTTGGGTCTAAGAACGTGAGTTGGACACCTCTTGATGAGTGTGTTTCACACTCATATTTTAGATAATCTTAACTTTAATTTTATTGGTTCTTTGAGTTTTTTTTGTTTGGTTTATGTTTGTTTTTATTTTTATCTTGTAGGTCATATATTCAAATGCATTTGGGTTGATTTTGAAAGACTTCGAAGGCAAAAGTGCAAAGGAAATGCGAAAAGGATGGACATGGAACGTCGCGACGCTGGGTGCAAGCAGCTGTCAGCGCCCCAGCGCCGGTCGCTGGGTGGCTTGGTAGGAAGCCAAAGCCGTGACACTGACGCGATAAAATTTTTCATGTTTTCTCTCATATTTTATCCTTATCGAACCCTAGTGTATAAATAGAATATCTTAGGTCTTGTTGACGGATTTTTGGGATGTGGGAGGCAGAAGAGAAAGCTTTCTGGAGAGGAAACGAAGATGGATCCAATCGGGAGATGGATCTCAACTTCAATTCTCCCGCAAATCTAATTTTTTCTCTTCTTTTCCTCTATGTTAATGAATATTATTTAGATATCTTATTATTCTAGTATGTTCTAAATTTCTCAAACCATGGTTGTTCACAAATTTTAATTTTCAATTCAAGCGATATTTATTTAGTATTATTGAGTGTTATAATGCGTTCTTAATGCTTGTGATCGTCTGACCAACTATTGCATGATTTTAGATTTAATTTTGAGACTGAGAAGTGACGATTACATTTGATCTTTGTTTATAACACCATTAGAATTTCATAAGTTAGAGAGAATTATGGATCTAGCGTAACAATTATAATTTTCTGTGCTTAATGAGTTTCAACTTATTGAATATTGACAGAGATGTGAGATTAGTATTTTTGATTCATTGTTATTGATGCTTGAGAAATATTGATAATTACTTTAGAGAAAATTGAGGTCAATAATTTAATAAACATTTTTTGATTGAGTTTTAAAATTTTGAGCATGTCTGGTTTGGTGAACTCGGAATCCCTAGATCTTTTATCTATTCAATTTTAAATTATTTATCTTTATCAAATCTTTATATGTTGTAACGTGCATGCGACGCGGAGCGGCGATTGAAAAATAATTTTTGAAAAAAAGAAATTCGAAGTCACCACCAATCATTTTAGGGCGTGATTGGTCACCTAATTTTAAAATCAAATATTTTGGTCTGCGAAAATTTAAAGTTGATTCAAGAGTCATTTACCTGTGGGGAAGGTATTAGCACCCAACAACACCCATTATGAAAAATGGTTACCAAATTTAATCAAATACTATCTAATTTTTTTTAAAATAATGTCATAAAAATTCAATTTTGAATGTCTCATTTGGTACATTTTGCATCATAAAAATGAGCAAATAAATGACCTTTAATGGGTGATACAAAAACCATTAAAAAATATTTTTATTTTTTTATATTTTTCTTAAATCAAAGCATTATTGGAGTTGCTCTCGGTATCTTAAAAATAACTCATCATCTCGGTAGTTCGAGAAATTTGGTATCCTAAAAATTCTAAAATCCGTCATGCGATTTTTTTAGTGAAAACTAAATAAAAATTAACAAATTTTAATCAAATTATTATTGTTTTAATTTATGAGCACCAATTCTGATGATAAAAGAATGAAATAATAATCATATACAACTGTGACGATATGACAATAACACATAAATAAATAAGAAGAGTTAACAACTATAAAGAAAAAAAAAGAATAATGGAAATAAATGTTAGAGATGATAAATATGAATGATAAATTTAAAAATAATATGTAGAGTGAAAATAATGAAACAATACGTGAAATAATTAAAAATATATACAAAATTAAAACAAACAAATAATATCTACTAGAAAAATAGAAAAAAATAAAATAAAATAAAATGCAAGCATAAAAAAACAAAAAATTTCTTTTATAAAATTTTCAGTTGGCAGAGAGTGAGGTCACCTCCTATCTTTTTTTTAATTTTTTTTCTTTAAACATATATATGTATATATAATTATTTAATAAATAAATTAATAATAAATTTTTATGTGTAAAATAAATTAATCTATGAAAAAAATGCTTAATTTCATATATAATTGGCATGAACATGCTATGTTTTTAACTACATAGTCTATCAATCACCATTTTTCATTTTTCCCTCAATGCTAATCAAATAGCAAAAGAATGATCATGGATGGTAACTAATTGAAACAAGTGTCACTAAAAATAAATAAATAATTTTGTTTGAGATATAAATATACCATTTTTATTTTGGACTACTTAGTTCACTAATTACCATTTTTCCTTTCTTCCTTCATTACTAGGAATGATCATGGATGATAACTAGTTAAAACAAGTGTCACAAAAAAAATCAATAAAACTTTCAAAATAAAATAATTTTTGTTTGGGATATAAATATACCATTTTTTTTATTTTGGACCACTTAGTTCACTAGTTACCATTTTTTATTTCTTCCTTCGTTGCTAAGAATGATCATGAATGGTAATTAGTTAAACAAGTGTCATAAAAAATCAATAAAACTTTAAAAATAAATTAATTTTTGTTTGGGATATAAATATACCATCTTTTTTTTATTTCGGAGTACTTAGTTCACTATTTATCATTTTTTCTTTCTTCCTTCGTTACTAAGAATGATTATGGATGGTAACTAGTTCAAACAAATGTCACAAAAATGATGAACAAAAATTAAAAAAAAAAGAAGAAGAAAAGACTTGTAAGAACATAAGAAAATCGAAACTTAAATATTTGCATAATTATGTATAGAGGTTTTATTCTCTATTTTATGTATGAAAAGTTATCATAGGAGATCTATTAATCAAATGTACACTTTCAACTCATTAAAGGGTTGATTCAAATTGAGTTAATTTTACATCCCCTCAAAAGTTTTATCATCATCATCATTGATTGAGTTGATGACAAAAACATCTCATTATGAAACTTGAAGAGAAATCAACAATACATGAAAATAAAACGTAAGATTAAAAGTAGGAGAAATGATAAAGAAAGAGCAATTGACTTATGTATAGAAAAGGAAATAAAGAAATATCAACTACATGGGTATGAAGAAGAGAGATGATGAATAATAATGAACAAGATATATTGTAAGCTAAAATGCAAGAAATTTGAACCGCCTCAATAAAAAGATAGGAGAATATGAAAGATGAATAGAAATGAAAACTCTCTTTCTCTCCCTTTTTTACTATTTTCTCAAGACCTCTCTTTCTCTTTCTAAAATCCATTCTCTTTCTCCCTCTCCAAATCTCACATTTCAAGTGAAGATCTCCCATCTATTTATAGGCAAACTTAGGGTTTCACTTTTTATTTTTAGTCATTTTGTTCCTTTTTTTATTTTTTAGTCGTTGGACAAATCTTCTTATTTTTAGGTATTGAGCTATTTTTCAAATCATACACATAGTCTTAGACTAGTATATGAGCCAAAAAAATAAAATTTATATTTTTAAAGTATTGGACTAGACAAAATACAGTATCTACAACTGCCCCCTTTATTCACCCTTATAAACTTAGAAGGTGTACGAATGTGCAGATAAATATTTTGATCGAGAAAAGACTATATAGATAAGGGGAATAAAAACCTCGACTTATTTGGATTATATGAAATGACAGAACTTATGAAATAGATATAGATAGACATAAGATTCGACCTCGACTCAATTCGGGTTCAATTTAACCCTATAAATTGAAACGGTCTAGGCGCTGACACCGTGCTTCGACCGCGACAAAGTCGAGTTCGATTTTACCTAAGATAAAGGTAAAGATGTTGAAATGATATTTGATCTGATTTTTACAAGTTTCATATAGTATAAGAGCTAGACTAATGCATGTTCTAAATGTTGGAAAGTCATGATGATTTTTTTTGAAAGTTGACTAATTTCGCCATATCCTTCACCCTTCAAATCAATCACTTGGCCTAAGGTCATGGACTTGCAATGAAATATCGAGCATACTTTCAAGAAAATGATGAATCCTTATTCATTGGTTTGTGCCCCAGTATTCGGCTTCACATCGATGATGAAGAAAATGAATAATTTCTCTACATTTTGCTTCTTTTTTTGTGCTTTAGCCTTCATTATGTGCATACCGACTTTCTCGTGGTGACTTTTCAGATTTCACCTCACACTCAGACCGCCTTTCTTAGTTCCTATTCTTATATCTTTTATTTTTAAATTAGCTTTCACATAACCAAGTTTATGCTTCTGAGTTATTTCAAGACTAATTAATGATATCTTAGAATTGAGAGGAATAAAAAATAATGGAAATAAAGAGAAGATGAAGTATATGTATTTGTCAGTTGAGAAAGAAAAAAGGCTATTAATTGATGATGAATAATGTTTACAAACAATTATTTGGAAAAAATATGGAATAAGAATTTTTCCAGTATTCGAGACAACTCTTTTTTTTTAAAACATTTTTTTGCCTAACTTCATTTTTTCCATACTTAGAGTGGTCAAGCAAAGTACTTCTTGACTGTATCAGAATTAACTGTATGCGGTAAATCGTCTCCATCCATGTTTGTTAGCATGAGAGCTCCTCTAGAGAAGGCTTTCTTGACAATGAAAGGTCCTTCGTAATTTGGGGTCCACTTCCCTCAATGATTCTTTTAATATGAGAGTATCTTTTTTAACATCAAGTCTCCTTCCCAGAAACATCGAGGACGCAATTTTTTGTCATATGCATGCATCATTTTTCTTTGATATAATTGCCATCTACATAATGCAGTCAATCTTTTTTTCTCAATGAAATTCAATTGCTCATATCGTGTTTGTAACCACTCTGCTTCTTCTAATTCCACCTCAATCAGAAGGACTGCTTCCATGCCATATACCAAAGAGAATGGCGTTGCCCCAGTTGATGTTCAGACTGATGTGTGGTACCCATGTAGTGCAAATGGGAGCATCTCATGCCAATCCTTATAAATCTCCATCATCTTCTCTATGATCCTTTTTATGTTCTTATTGGCTGCTTCCACTGCTCCGTTCCTTTTCGGACGAGAAGGAGATGAATTATGACGCTTAATTTTGAATTGCTCACATAATTCTTTCATCATCTTGTTATTTAAATTTTTCTCATTATATGTGATGTTCCTTCAAGGTAGACCATATCGACAAATTATTTTCTTTTTAATGAACTTAACAACCGCACTTCTGGTTACACTTGAATAAGAACTTGCCTCCACCCATTTGGTAAAATAATTTATAGAGACCAAAATGAAACGATGCTCGTTAGAGGCTTTTAGTGTGATGAGACCAATGACGTCTATGCCCCACATAGAGAACGGCCATGGCGCGACCATGACATGTAAAGGGGATGCGGGTACGTGAATTTTATCCGCATAAATTTGACATTTATGACATTTCTTGGCGTATTTGATGCAGTCAGATTCTAAAGTTAACCAATAATATCCTGCTTTCAAGATTTGTTTAGCCATCATATGTCAATTAGCATGAACACCACAAATTCCTTCGTGAAATTCTTCTATAATTTGATTCGCTTCCCTTGCATCAACACATATTAAGATCACCATATCATGGTTTTTTATATACTGCTTGATGTCATAATACCATGGTCTTGTGTCTGGATCTTCTTTAATACTCATACAGTGATCAAGAAAATCTCGCTTCTTAATTTTTATGGGTTGCACTTCTTACTTAAAATCTACAGCCAACATGGATGCTAGAGTTGCCAGTGCATCTCCAATTTGATTATTCTCTCTGGGTATATGGTCAAATGTGATCACATCAAAAGTTCAGCTTAACTTAGTTACATGTTTGTTGTAAGGTACCATCTTGAAATCTCTAGCTTTCCATTCCCCGTTTAGTTATCGTATCAGCAATAACAAATATCCGTACACTCGAAGTTTCCTTATCTTCATATCATAAGCTACTTGAATTTCCATGGAACATGCCTCGTATTTTGCCACATTGTTTGTGCAGTCAAAACATAGTTTTATCGTGAATGGGAAAAACTTTCCTTCAGGAGATATGATGATTGCCTCAATTCCATGTCTTACATCATTAGATGCGCCATCAAATAACATTGTCCACAATTCTGGATCCATAGATTCTCCTTCATTTTTTAATATGACTGATATGTTCTTATTAGGAAAATCAAACTTCATAGACACATTATTAGCAAGTACACTTCCTTTTATTGACTTTCTCATGATATAGACAATATCATATTCCGTGAGCAACATTTTTTATTTAGAAATTCGCTCAGAAAGTGATGGCTTTTCAAAGATATATTTGATTGGATCCATCTTTGAAATTAACCAAGTGGTGTGGTATAACATGTACTGTCTAAGCGGATGAGCAACCTAGGCTAATGCACAACACGTTTTCTCCAACATCAAATTATTAGCTTCATAGTTTGTGAACCTTTTGCTTAAATATTATATTGCTTGTTCTTTCCTTCCAGAGGCGTCGTGTTGACCATGTACACAAACCATGGGTTTTCCTGTTACTGTAAGATACAAAATGAATGGACGCCCTGGAGTTGGAGGAACAAGTATAGGCGAATTTTGCAAATATTGCTTGATCTTCTCAAAAGTAATTTGACAATCATCATTCCATCATTCTGTATCACTTTTGCCGTGAAATTTAAAGTTAGGTTCACAAGTTACAGTTAGCTGTGAGATGAACCGGATTATGTAATTTAATCTCCCAAAAAAACCTCTAACTTCCTTTTGAGTTTGATGTGGTGGCATATCAATGATGGCTCGAACCTTGTCAAGATCAACTCTTATTCCTTCCTTGCTCACGACAAAACCAAGTAGTTTCCCTGAAGATGCTGCGAATGTACACTTTGTCGGTTAAGTTTTAACTGGAACTTTCTCAACCGTTCAAATAATTTTCACAGAGTGACCGTATGATCTTCCCCTTGACGAGATTTGGAAATCATATCATCAACATACACTTTGATTTCTTTATGCATCATATCATGAAACAGTGTTACCATTGCTCGCTGGTATGTCGTCCCTGCATTCTTTAGACCAAATGGCATAACCTTATAACAAAATGTACCGCACAAAGTTATAAAAGTCATATTTTCACGATCTTCAGGAGCCATTTTGATTTGGTTATACCCCGAAAAAACCATCCATGAAAGAGAAGGTTGAATGTCTTGTAGTGTTATCTATTAAAACATCGATATGGGGTAATGAAAAATTATCCTTGGGGCTTGCCCGATTTAAGTCTCTATAATCGACGCACACCCTTACTTTCCCATTTTTCTTCAGCACTATGATTATGTTAGCAACCCATTCAGGGTATTTTTCTACTTCTAGAAAACCTGCATCTACTTGCTTTTAACTTATTCTTTAATTTGTACCAGCATGTCTGGTTTTATTTTCCATAACTTTTGTCGCACTGGTTTACTTTCGGCATAAGTGGCAAATGATGAACCATGATATCAGTGGCTAGACCTGTCATATCTTGCTAGACCATGCAAATACGTCAATGTACTCTTTGAGTAATTCAATTAATTCTTAGCGGTTTTAGCTTGTCATAAAAGTGTCGATTTAGACTTCTTTCGTCTCTCCCTCTAATCTCAAATTTATCACCTCCGTTAACACATGATATGGTTGAAATATTTTTTCATCCTTTTCTACCATTCTTAACATTTTCAGAGATGGTTCAAAATTATCCTCGTCACCTTCATCTGACTCTACGGTAAGAATGAGATTGTCAAAGTTATTGCTTATGCTCTTATTTTCAAAATTACCGTTCTCAAACCTGAATCAAATTATTGGATGAAAGGAAGGTGAGAAAAGAAAATAAACAATGCATGGGTGTGGATAACATTTCACAAATGGAAAAAGTAGACATAAAAGGAAGAAAAAAAAGAACTGAAATTATATTTATCATTAGCAAAAGGAGACGAAACAAGTTTTTAGATTTTTATTTAAAGAGATGACATGAAATAGACGAGAACATAGGCCCATAACAACGAAATTCCTAAGGCATGTACTACCATAACATTTTTCAAGCTCAGGTAGTTTGAATTTGTATGGGATGGTTACATCTGAGACCAAACATAATTGGGTGGCATCAATGGTACCATATACATCTGACCCTTCAATGGCGCGCTATCTTTCCTCTAATAAGTCCAGCTTATCTTTCAACGGTGGGTCTTCACTTAGTTTAGTAACATGCCTCTGTCCCTTTGGGTCATCAACATCAGGTATGATGATTAGCTCATTAGCTAGTTCTCCTTGTGGAGTGAAAGCTTGATTGTGGCCAGGTGCCATTGTGGATGGGTTGTACCCAACTTTCATTGTCTGTATCATTTCCTGGACATTTGGAAATGGATAGTGTTAGATATTTATTGGTGGTGAAGCAAGCTAAAAGTGGTCGGTCTGATGACGTTGATAGGTTGGAATGACCCCATGAGGGTAAGGTAGAGTATCGTTTGGCAGTTGATTTTGTGATGATTGAGCTCCTTGCGGATATTCAAGACAGGTTTTTCCCTTACTCGTGGCGAGGAGTTCCAGGACTCCTGCCATTTGCTCTTTTAGCTCCCTAATTTCTTCTTTCATTTCTTCTCGCAGTTGCTCTCTTTCTTACTCGTCTATGACCCTAATTTGAGCTCGAAGTTGACGGGCTATCTTTGAAAAGTTTTCTTAATAAATAAAAATAAAACAATGAAATGGTAGATTTTGCTAATGAAGAAGAATAAATAATAATAACAACAATAATAATGAAAATAAATTTATGCATGAGAAATGATATTGCGGAAAGTGAAAGTCCAAAAGTACTCAATTTCATTCAATTAGTAGAGCCATCCACTACATTTGAGTATGTAGAAGTCAACTATACTTCTCCGCAATATGAGTTTATAGAAAATGGCCAAAAAACCCAAATCTCTGTTGATTTCTTCCAAAAATTAGATAAGTTCTCCACATTAGGATGGATGGGTAAACCAATTTTTTCAAAAATGATGCTTGTTCTGCCAAATTGCTCGCTCTCATAGCCATGACATTAAGCCAAATTGCTCGCTCTAAAGCCTGTCGTGATCGTTGTCGAATCAAGTCGTGCTCTTGTTGTAGTAATTGGTAATCATATCTTAATGGGTCGACATTAGCATCATTATTTATTGCCAATTTCTCTGCCACGTTCTGATACGCTCTAACTTGGTGCTCAAGGCTTGCAATGACTTTCAATAGTTCTTCACTATCATTTGGTGACTCGGTCTTCCTATCTTTTTGATTCTCTAAATCAACTTGTAAATTATCAGTGATTCGTCGTAATGAGTCATATTGTTTTTCTAACACAATGATGTACACATTATTCTTATCGACAACCCCCTTAACCTATTCTAAAACCTCTTCTACAAGCTTATTTTTCATTTCTAGCTTCATGATTAGATCCTCTTGTTCATAGATCACCACTCGCAAATTCTCATTCTCCTCTGCCATCTTTCTAATTTTGTTGTTCAGTTTGTAGGTGTCAGTTCCCAACTCTAAGTTTTTGCGCTTCAGATATTCTTGATCCTTAACTTTGTTTCTCCAATCTCTGAGTTGTTTTTCAGCTTCGATCATGTGTTTGCCAAACAAATTCTTCTCGACTGTTAGACATCTGTTTTCTTCTAAAAGAGGTAAATTCTTTTGACGCTCCTCATATAACTCATCCCGCTCCTCCTTTTTAATAATCTCCTGATGAGCTTCCGGTAACTTGTGTGATTGTAAATCCTCAACTGGTAAGGCAATAGTTACTTTGTCTATGCTCTCAAGCCACGTTTCATACTCCTTTGTGCAATTCATGTGATTCTTCTCATTTCGCACCCTTCTCGTTATTTTCCAAGCTCCATTTAGCTGCTGAAATTTTTGTTCAAAATCTTGAGAATCATAACTGATTTCAATGTCCTTTAATGCGTGCGTGGTATGGATAAACTGCCTCATGTATAATTGACGGAGCACTATTAGCGGAGCATAACTAGTACAACCCCATGGTCCTAAGAGTGAGACCCATTGATAGTCGCCACATCTTTATATCATTGATGTCAACGGCATCTATTGGGTTTTTCAGATAACATCCTCATATTTCAACTTTGATAGGTGTGAGAGCCACACTCCTTTTGGCCATTCCAAATTCTGCAATGAGGATTTTCGTCTTCATCCATGGACTTGAATACTTAACTTGAGGACATTTGAAATCTGGTGGACATCTTAGATGGTTAAGAATCCAAATACACAAAAGAGATGGAGAGCCGATGAACTTCCTTTTTCCAAGCGCTCGTATGTGATTTAAGGAACGAAAAAGTCTCAGCTAGAACTTCCTTTTGCAGTAACATTTTTATCACTTTATCATCCACATAACCTTGAATCTTTGGAAACAACATGGTGCTATATATACACAGAGCATAAAAAGTCATACTCTTATCTTCCTTTAAGACATTTTGGCCAAGATCTAAAAGGTAATCCAGCGGTACACAGTCGTTCCCCCATTTAACTTTCAACCTTTTTTCAATCTCATATGTATTGACAGTACCCAATAGCTTGGATAAAGCTCTCTTCAATGTGAGTCTTTTGTCATAATTATAAACTTTATCCGTGCTTTATAGTGGGACGTTCAGAAGGGCTTGATATTCTTCAATTGTAGGAGTAAGATCAATTGTTCCAAAGGTGAAACATTTGTATAGAGGATCCAAGAAATGCATTAAATCCTTAAGAATAAGAGCGTTGAATGTAATATATAGAAGATAAGCGATGTGACCATATTTGCCGACAAACAAATTTTTCTGTTCTGGTGAAAAATCCTCCCATATCTTCTTCAACCTCTCCAAATCAGTGTGTGAGAACTCTATCTTAGTGATTGATTGTAAAAAAGTGACATCCTCATTTTTTGGACAATCTCCTTTTCGTTTATGCTTTTCCTCTGACCATTGGGCTACTGTAACCTGATCTTCTATCACACTCGGAGTAGAAGTCTTGGTCTCTAAAATATGAATGAATTTAATATTTCTTTACAATCCTTATTACGCAACATGATGCATGTATGCAAAAAAGAAAAACCAACTTAGAAGTGAAACAATGAGAAAGAAAAGAAATGTTTAAAGAGCGTAGGACATATATACATGAACAAAATTAATCATGATATCATAATTAAATAGAATCTCTATTTCTATCAAACATTGGTCATGATATGGGCTCTAATAACAAAATGCATGTGTGGTTGGGCTCACAAATCTCTTAATATACTCTCAGGTTGTCCTCACTATTATCCGAACGGAGCAACAGGGGCCCCAAAACGGTATCCTGAAAGGGTCGACCTGAGTGAGAACTTTCATGAGCCTGCACAGGAACCACAGTTCCACGAAGGCATTCCACTACTCATTCTTGCTAACCATAAAGGGAAAGCCTGGGTACAAGGCTAGTGTATATGTGTGAAATTAGAAATTCTGTAAAGAAATATACTTCGTAAATAAAAGAACTTATATACAACACAAGCATGAATTAGAAACAAAAACAATGAATCAAATAAATAAACAAAGAACCACACAAAAGAATAACATATGATGAAATTTTGACTTGACTCTCTATCGATCTAAAAATTGCATGCGACGCGGAGCGGCAATTGAAAAATCATTTTTGAGAAAAAGAAATTCAGAGTCGCCTCCAACCATTTTAGTTCGTGATTGGTTATCCAATTTTAAAATCAAATATTTTGGTCTGCGAAAATTTAAAGTTGGGTTGAGAGTCATTTGCGTGTGGGGAAGATATTAGCACCTCACAACACCCATTTATGAAAAATGGTTACCAAATTTAATCAAATACTATCCCAATTATTTTTTTTAAAAATAATGTTTTTAAAATTTTAATTTTGAATGTCCCATTTGGTACATTTTACATCAGAAAAATGAGTAAATAAATGATTTTTAATGGGTGATACAAAGACCATTAATTTTTTTTTTTTATAGTTTTCTTAAATCAAAGCATTATTGGAGTTACTCTCTGTATCCTAAAAATAACTCATCAGCTCGGAAGTTCGAGAAATTTGGTATCCCAAAAATTCCAAAGTCCGTCACCCAATTTTTTTAGTGAAATAAAATAAAAAATTAATAAAATTTAATAAAATTGTTATGATTTTAATTTATGAGCACCAATTCTGATGATAAAAGAATGAAATAATAATCACATGCAACCGTGGCGATATGAAAATAATATATAAATAAATATGAAGAGATAACAAATAAAGAAAAAGAAAGAATAATGGAAAGAAATGTTAGAGATGATAAATATGAATTATAAATTTAAAAAAATATGTAGAGTGAAAATAATCAAACAATACATGAAATATTTAAAAATTTATACAAAATTAAAACAAACCAATAATATCTACTAGAAAAATAGAAAAAAATATATAAAATAAAATAAAATGCAGGCATTAAAAAATGATTTTTTACAAAGGGTGATGTGACCTTTTTTTTAGAGAAGGTGATGTCATCCTCTGTCTTTTTATTTTTTATTTTTTTTCTTTAAACATATATATGTCTATATAACTATTTTAGTAAATAAATTAATAATAAATTCTTTTATGCGTAAAACAAATTAATCTATGAAAATGCTTATTTCATACATAATTGGCATGAGCATACTATTTTTTACTACATAACCTATTAATTATCATTTTTCATTTCTTCCCTCAATGCTAATCAAATAGCAAGAGAATGATCATGTATGGTAATTAATTTAAACAAGTGTCACTAAAAATAAATAAATAATTTTATTTGGGATATAAATATACCATTTTTATTTTGGACTACTTAGTTCACTAATTATCATTTTTCCTTTCTTCCTTCATTGCTAGGAATGATCATGGATTGTAACTAGTTGAAACAAGTGTCACTATCAATGGCCAATTGAGCGCAACGCACCAAGAGAGATTCATGGAGTTCGTGTAGTCGATGCTCTTACCGCTCTTACCTACTCAAATAGCAACATTGTTCAAGCAATTGAGCTCTTTCACCACCAATGCTAGTGCTTATCACGCTTCACGGGAAGTTTATAATTTGTGCAATGGATCTTATCTTATTATTGAATGTCAAGCCGATAATCATTTTTCTCCTTCTCAATCAAAACATGTTAATTTTGTTGAGAATTACAGCAGGCCGAATAACCCATTGTTCAACACTTATAACCAAGGGTGACGAAATCACCCAAAATTCTCTTACAAGAATAGTCAGAATTTGATGAATACACCAGTTGCTACTCAACTTCAATTTCAGCCTCAACAGTCTAATTTTTTTCAAAAGATGCTCTTACCCAGCTTATAGTCAATACTACTCAATTAATGGCAAGAACATATGCTACACTTCAGAGGCAAGAAACAAGTATGAGAGGCAAGTGAAGTTGGTGAGCCGTATGATGGCTATCTCCCGCGGTTCGAAGAGGACTCAACTGTTAGTTAGTACCCCCTTGGTTTCGGGGTGGACCCTTTCACTCTTTTGATGAATGTGGTCTCGAGGTTCGGTCCTTCTCGTTGTACTAAAATAGAGATCTGATTTAAACGACTAGGTACAACATCACATTTGACACCTGAGGAAGGTACAGCCCAACTATGAGGTACATCAGCAGGTGTTACAATAATACGTAGATGAGTTCATAGTCAAACTGCATCTATTTGAAATTTGGAGCTTCAAATTGGTCAAGTGTCAGAAATACTAACCCAAAGACCACAAGGTTCTCTACCGAGCAACACAGAGAGGAATCTAAAAGAACAACTAAACGCCATTACTCTTTGTAGTGGCAATGAGTTAGCAAAACCTCAAAAAGTCACTGTTGAAAATTCTCAACCAATTGAAGCAGAAGTGAGACAATGGGTGATGACCTCGCAAAGAGCTCAGAAAAGAAGGAAGGAAAGCCTAAGTCAAAGATCTTTCCTAATAATCCTCCACCATATGTTCCACTTATTCCACACCCTTAGTAGTTCCAAAAGTAGAAATTGAACAAGCAATTTTTTAAGTTTCTTGATGTGTTTAGGAAACTACATATAAATATCCCTTTTGCTGATGCTTTGGAACAAATGCCGAGCTATGTCAAATTCATGAAGGATATTCTCTCAAACAAGAGAAAGCTAGAAGAGTATGAGACAGTTTCACTTATTGAAGAGTGTAGTGCTATCTTGCAGAATAAATTACCTCTAGAGTTAAAGAACCTTGGGAGTTTTGCTATTCCTTGCACCATTGAGAATTCATATTTTGAAAATGCTTTATGTGATCTTGGGGTTGGTATTAATTTGATGTCGTATTCAGTTTACAAGAAGCTAGGTCTTGGAGAAGCTAAGCCCATGACGGTATTTTTACGGTTAGCTGATCGGTCTATCAGATATCAATTGGGGATTATTGAAGATGTTTTAGTAAATGTGGATAAATTTATTTTCCTAGCTAATTTTGTTGTTCTTGACATGGAGGAAAACGAAGAAATTCCAATTATTCTTGGTAGACCATTTTTAGCTACGGGAAGAACTTTCGTTGATGTGCAAAAATGGGAACTTATTCTGAGAGTGAAAGATGATCATGTAATTTTTAATGTCATCAAAGTAATCAAACACCCAAATGACAGGTGAACCTAGACACCTGTCATTTATTGAAAAACCATCGGTGTTAGACCTCCACCTTTAGTACACCTTTATAGGAGAAGCATCCACTCAACCTGCCATTATCTCTACTTCGTTAAATGGTGAACAAGAAGACAAGTTACTAAGGGTGTTGAGAGAGCAACAAACGGTCTTAGGCTGGTCGATTTCTAACACATAGGGGAATTCTAAAGTAAGTGGGAAACAAGTGAAGCCTGAATGATCATTATGTCTGGCTGAAGACATTAAAGCAAGCGCTACCAGGAGGCAACCTAATTTTATTTCTATTTTTTTCATTTTTTAATTATTTCTTTTTCTTTTTCTTCAGATTTTTATTAAAAAAACTATGGATGAATTTGACTTATACACCACTGTCATCTCTATTGGAGATAACATGAACAATGCAGAGAATGATGAGGATGATAGCTCATCATTATTCAGAGATGTCTTCTCTAATACTTTTACATATTTTATTTTCATTGAGGTCGATGAAAGTTTTTAGGCTGGGGGTGGTGACTTTAATTAAATTTTTTTAGCGTCCTGTTGTAGACAACATAAATACCTATGATAAGATTGATTTTGAATTATTGATAGCTTTGGAAAAATGATGAACTTGTGTATCAGTGTGTGTTTGAACCAACTATTGATTTGCATTTCACTAGAGAATCCTGACATATTGAGCACCTAGTCTTGACCATTTGATTATATTTTTTCTTAGAGAAAGTTTATGTGATTTAAGAAATCATTATGATCTCATAAGAATCTCTAGAACCAATTTGATTGTTATTCGAAATTCTAGGGTACACTTCACTTAGGACATGATTTAGGCTATCTTTAGACCGTTTGAGCTTTTCAAGCCAACCTATGCATAATTATTTTCATAATCATCCTTGTTGAGCCTAAATAGCCATTTTTTATCACCCATGACAATTTCACAATCTTATAAAATGTTTTCTCTAGTAGCCCTTTTTTCTCATAGTATTTAGATGTTCTGGAAAAATACTTGGAGTTATGACAATCTGGGTGGATAGGAGGGGTTTCGATATTAAAAAAATTGTGAATAAATTTGATTTCGTAGCCTCTTGGACTTGAGTGACTAAGCTCGAGGGGGTATGTTAAAACCTAATACCCTAAGACCAACTGGTTTGAGAGCTATTAGCTGAAAGCTCGTTAAGGAAAAGAGAAGCTTAAGGAAATTGAGTTCAGAAAGTTAAAAAAAAATGGTCGAGCATGGTTGATAATTCAAGAGGTGGAATGACAAGTTGGGGGTATTACAAGATAAGTTAAGTTAAGCTCGTCGATTCCTAGAATGCATGTGTGACTATAGGTAAATAATATCATTTATCCTACCCTAAACCCTAGCCATACATTACAAGCCTACGAAAGTCTGAATGCTTCGAAGTGTTGTGGTTTGCCTACATTAGTGATGAGTGACATGAAAAATTGGCTTATGGAGTTCTAATCTATTTATAGATTAATGTATCAGCTTTTGTAAGACTTGGTTGCATAAACTCATTTAAGACTATGACGTTGGATGGCTTAAGGCGACACACATCCACTCAGGATTTTTCAAAGTGTAATGTAAGTTCGTGTTTGTGTTGAAATTCTACATGATCACAATTCAGAAGTTTTTCTTGGGTTATCGCTATTTTGAAATCTCTGAGCCATGTTTAGTTAGTCAAAATATTTCATCATTTGATCTGTAGTTTTGCTTAATTAGTGTTAAAGGTTTTCTTGTTTGATTTTTTTATTTTAGTTTTGATCAAGGACTAACAAAAAGTTAAGTTTGAGGGTATTTGATGAGTATGTTTCACACTCATATTTTCGATAACCTTATCTTTAATGTTATTAGTTCTTTGATTTTTTTTGTTTGATTTATGTTTGTTTTTATTTTTATCTTGTAGGTCAGATATTCAAATGCATTTGAGTTGATTTTGAAAGACTTCGAAGGCAAAAATTTAAAGAAAACGAGAAAGGATGGACCTGGGCAGAAGGACAAGCGTCGCGATGCTGGCAAGATGATGTGTTTTACGTTTTTTCTCCCATTTTATCCTTAACCCTAGTGTATAAAGAGGATATTTTAGGTCTTTTTATGGCTTTTTGGGACGTGGGAGGTAGAGGAGAAATTTTTTTTTTAAAGGAAACAAAGACAGATCCAATTGAAAACAGATCTCAACTTCAATTCATCCGCAAATCTAGTTTTCCTTCTCTTTTCCTCTATGTTCATGAATATTATTAAGATATCCTCTTATTCTAGTATGTTTTAAATTTCTTATCTAGGGTTACGACATAGCCAACCATGATTGTACATAAATTTTGATTTTCAATTCAATCAATGTTTATTTAGTATTATTAAGTGTTATAATCCGTTTTTAATGCTTGTGATCATCTGGTCAACTATTACATGATTTTAGATTTAATTCTGAGACTGAGAAGTGATGAATAAATTTGATCTTTGTTTATAACACAATTAGAATTTCATAAGTTAGAGATAATTATGTATCTAGTGTAGTAATTATAATTTTATGTGCTTAATGAGTTTCAACTTATTGAATCTTAACAGAGATATGAGATTAGAATTTTTGATTCATTGTTATCGATACTTGAGAAAGATTGATGATTACTTTAGAGAAATTCACTGTCAATAATTTGATAAACATTGATTGATTGAGTTTTAGAATTTTGAGCATGTGTGGTTTAGTGAAATCGGAATTCCTAGATCTTTTATCTATTCAATTTTAAATTATTTATCATCATTTTAGTTTAATTAAAAATCTAAAATTTTCGTCATTCTCAATTAGAATTAAGGTTTAGTTAATTTTCATTATTAATATCAATCAATCATGTGGACGATATTCTATTTTTATAAAAATTTATTACTTGACGACGATAGTGTATACTTGCACTATAGAATAAGCCTAACACCCCCATATATGGAAATGACGCAAACTAGGTTTGAAGTCATTACATAACTTTAAAGGCGTCTTGCTTACAGAATTAGAGGGCACTACATTCAAAATATAAGTTGTTGTATGTAGTGCATATCCCCAAAATGTAAGTGACAATGATTAGTAGTTTAACATCGACCTGCAACATCATTTTGCTATAATGTTCCAGGTGCTGTGAGTTGAGATATGATTTCACATTCCAGTAAATAATCCTTGAATTCTAATCCTTGAATTCTAAATCCAAGTATTCACCACATCGATCAGATCAGATGATTTTCTATGATTTACCTAATTACTTTTCAGCTTTAGCCTTGAAATCATTAAACTTTCCAAAAGTTTGAGACTTTCTATGTATTAGGTAAGTATAAATATATCTTGATCATCAATAAAAGTGATAAAATACTCATACCCACCTCTAGCTTGTACATTGATCGGTCCGCAGACATCACTATTCATTAGCTCAAGTGGTTCTTTGACTCTTTAGCCATTTCCTGTGAAAGGTCTCATGGTCATTTTACATTCTAGACATGATTCACAAACATGAAGAGTTCCAACTTTCAGTTCTCTCAAAGCACCATGCTTTCTTAACCTGTTTAACATCTAGATTAATATGTCCCAACCTAAGATGCCAAATATATGTGTTATCATCATCGTGAGAAACTCTGTCGTTTGTTACTTTTAGGTTTTGCTACTTTAATTAATTCAGAATTATTTAACACTCGTTCAGTCGGTTTAAGAATATACAGTCCGTTTATAAGTTTTGCATGACAAATATCGAATCCATTTTTTGAAATGATGAACTCTTTATTAATAAAAGAAATTTCAAATAATTGTTCTTGCAAAAATGAAAGAGAAATCAATTTTTTTGAAAATCTAGGAATATAATTACCATCGTTCAAAACTAAATAATTGTATCCAAAAAGTAAATGGATTGTCCCTAACGCTTTAGTTGACACGAGCACACTACTGCCAACTCTCAAAATGACCTAGCCAGCAGCCAGCTACCTTGACGAATCAAGCATCTAGAAAGAATAACATACATGGTTAGTGGCTCTTAAATTCAGTATCTAGGATGACAAATCATATTCCACTAAACAAGTTTCAAGAACAAGTAAATCATACTTACCTTTCTTTTTCAGCTCGAAGAGATACTTGTTACACTTTCTCTTCCAATGACCTTTAACCCCACAGTGGAAACATTTTTCTTTGGACTTTCTGTCGTTCTTGTTCTTCTTTACTTTTGGAGATGTCTTGGCTTTCTTCCATTTCTTGTTCTTACTTTTTCCCTTATCATTAATCTTCTTCCTCTTGTTACTTTTAACAACAGTGGAAGAAGACTTTTGCTCGACAACATTTGTCTCGCCCTCTTTGGTCATTCTAAGGTTTAGTGACTCAAAATTCTACAGTTCATTCAACAATTATGTCATGTTAAAGTGCAACATGTTCATAACATAGTTGGTTGTGAACGTTGGAAAAGATAGTGTGAGAGACTCAAGTATAATGCTAACTCCGCTCATCAATGGTCGCCCCATGTACTTCTATCTCGTGCATTATGTTGATCATGTTCAAAACATATTTTCGCACAGAAGTACCATTTCTCATCTTAGTTTTCATATAGCTCATCGTGACCTCATGATGACTTTGATCAGACTACTGTCCAAACATCGCCTGTAGAGATTCCATAATCTCATAGGCAGTCTCCATGTTTTCATGCTTGGTTCTGAGAACATCATTCATGCTCACAAGTATGTAGCACTTCGCCTATTTGTTTGATATGATCCAAGCATATATTTGTCCCTATTCTTAGAGGCATTAGCAGAGGGCTCCTTAGGACATTCCTCAGTAAGAACAAACTTATGGTTTTCACAAATTAACATGATTTCCAACGTACGAAGTTATCACCATTCGATTTCTCAAAAGTGAGTAAAGCAGTAATATGGTTGCCTGTGGTAGACATAATAATGATAACTGAAATTTAAAACATACAAGATTCAATATAATTGATAAATATCTATGATTCAAAAAGTAAACGTGATGCATGAATGCAACATAGTAAACACACAATATTTAACATTGACTAATCATGATAAAACAACCCAATGATTAATGTGCTACCTTAGAGTTAGTCACATTAACCTCGACTGTGTATGAGACATTCTCATCCTTATTAATTAAAACTTAAAATATCTCATATTTTCTCTTTTAATAATAATGTATCGCTTGTTTGGCCAAGTCACAACTATTCACATTAAAGCTTAATTGTGACTTTGTGAATATAACTCATTATTTCGGATTCCATGACTTGATTAAGTTTATGCCGCCTTAACGTCGGTCAAAACTAAACTACATCACTTCCTCCTATCTTCTTATGAAGTCCAACATTTATATTGGTACAGCTCGAAACATTCCTTACGGGGATGAAAACAAAGCTATCTCGAGGCTCTCACTATACCTCACGGTGTTGTACTAATAACAGAGACCGTATGTTACATTGACATCTCAACCTTCTCTCACTCACTATTTTAGGATTATGTGTTTCCATTTTAACTAATTAATTAATTCTAAATTAATTACTAGTTAAAGTAATAACCCTATGAATACTTAATAACCAATTATGCCAATCTCACTGGTCTATGTTCATTTAGCCTTCTAAAATTCCTAAGTCATAATCAGTACAGTACATCCATCAAACTTATTTTACTAATGTCGGTTATCCTAAAAGTTACTATAGCGCTTAGTGTGGTGTGATTACCAAGTTTTAATTAATTAAAACCTAGTAGTTTACATGCAAGTGATTTCATAAAACAATACATATAAACATATTATGACAATCCTAATAAATCATGTTTCTATAGATGAGATACATGATTAAATAAACATTGTGAGATTTTCATGTATGACAAGTGATCGAATAGTGCATGGACATGTTATCAAACATAACAATTAAAATAATTATCTAACAATTAAATAAAATAATAATGGACTGAGTGATTATTGAGTATTTCTAAATTACAACACTTGGAATAAAGAAATAAAAGTGCAAATCAGACTTAAAGAATATATATTTCTCAAATTTTGCATTCTCCTCCTAATGTCCATCTTCTTAATCTCAAAGTTTTGAATAAAATTCTATTTAATTAAGAAAAATGATTTTTCTTAATTAAAATTAATTTATATAATTATTCTTTAAAAAATAGTTGACTTTAACTTAATCAAATAAACACTTTAATTGATTTGATCAAACTCAATTAACCTAGTAATTTCTAATTTTCATAAAATTAAAAATTAAAAATTAATTTAAAAATTTCATTAATTTAAAAATTTAAAAACTTAATTGATAGATTGAAGGGATATCGAACCTTATGGTGATAGGGGTGGTTGGTATCAGAGTTTGTACGAAACTTCCCTAAAAGTGACAACAGTTGCCGCCGATGAATAGTTTCCTGCCACTACCGCTGAATAGTTTTTTCCGGCATGAACAATAATGTTCCATGAGCAGTAAATTTCAATTTTTGAACAATAATTTCCGTGATCATTAATTTTCGTCATTAAATTCTACCGTTTGACTCGTGCGTTCTTCATTTTATCGCGTTCGGAATAATTACAATAATATTCAAATAAATTACAAGAATTCCTACGCCTCAAAATGGCTTATAAAAGATCTAAGGGAAAAATTAAAAGATCAAAACCTAACCCAATAATCACTATACAATTAATGATCCATTATTTTTCATACATTCAAAAAATATAACCATCAATTCATTCATACACATTTCATATTATATGAACAATGTAAAAAACTCACACAACATTTAACATATAAATATATCCATTACTTTACATGCAATTATAATGCTTAGTGAACTGTATTAGCAACCATTCATTAAAAATTTCATATTTTAATATTCTTTAAAAAATAGTTGACTTTAACATAATCAAATAAACACTTTAATTGATTTGATCAAACTCAATTAACCTAGTAATTTCTAATTTTCGTAAAATTAAAAATTAAAATTTAATTTCAAAATTTAAAAAGTTAATTGATAGATTGAAGGGATATCGAACCTTATGATGATAGGGTTGGTTGGTATCAGAGTTTGTACGAAACTTCCCTAAAAGTGACAACAGTTGCCACCGATGACATGACTCTCCTATCGCCGTCCCATCATCGCCGACCACCACAGCCGCAGCCAGTCCCACTGCCGCCAGTCTCCTGGCACTGCCGCGGAATATTTTTTTTCCGGCATGAACAATAATGTTCCATGAGCAGTAAATTTCCATTTTGAACAGTAATTTCCGTGAACATTAATTTTCATCATTAAATTCTACCGTTCGTCTCGTGCGTTCTTCATTTTCTCGCGTTCGGAATAATTACAATAATATTCAAAATAAATTACAAGAATTCCTACGCCTCAAAATTGCTTATACAAGATCTAAGGGAAAAAATTAAAAGATCAAAACCTAACCCAATAATCACTATACAATTAATGATCCATTATTTTTCATACATTCAAAAAATATAACCATCAATTCATTCATACACATCTCATATTATATGAACAATGTAAAAAAACTCACACAACATTTAACATATAAATATATCCATTATTTTACATGCAATCATAATATTTAGTGAACTGTACTAGCAATCATTCATTAAAAGTTTCATATTTTAATATTCTTTAAAAAATAGTTGACTTTAACTTAATCAAATAAACACTTTAATTGATTTGATCAAACTCAATTAACCTAGTAATTTCTAATTTTCGTAAAATTAAAAATTAAAAATTAATTTCAAAATTTTAAATGTTAATTGATAGATTGAAGGGATATCGAACCTTATGATGATAGGGTTGGTTGGTATCAGAGTTTGTATGAAACTTCCCTAAAAGTGACAACAGTTGCCACCGATGACATGACTCTCCTATCGCCGTCCCATCATCGCCGACCACCACAGCCGCAGCCAGTCCCACTGCCGGCAGTCTCCTGCGACTGCCGCAGAATAGTTTTTTTCCGGCATGAACAATAATGTTCCATGAGCAGTAAATTTCCATTTTGAATAATAATTTCCGTGAACATTAATTTTCATCATTAAAT
>QANY01002455.1:0-55165 GCA_003255025.1 Datisca glomerata
AGTTTCTCTCACTAAGAATTCTAGAGATCCATTATTAAGAAGCATTGATATCTAATCTCAATACTTTACATATTACCAGTTTAATTTGCGTGCAGATCTTAAGCCTCTAATCAGGATCTAATTTTATACTTCCTGGGGTATGCCCCTTGTACATGTGTAAGTATCTTTTGGTTTATACAATTTGTTTACAAAAAAAAAAATACATGTCATGTTCAAACGATCCAAGATTAGCTAAATTCATCTTATTTAGCGCTTAACACGTCCCATTGGCTCTTTTTGACTCCACATGGCACTAGAAACACCAAAAACGACCACAACACTCCAAGTTCTTATCCCAAATGTGTTTGGGTGTCAAAATTCACTTCAACTACATGACATGCCCAAAAGATCTAAGTTTAGCCATGTTCATTTAGTTTATTCCGAAACATGTTTTATTGGGTCTTTTTGATTCCGTATGGTACTAGAAGCACCTAAGATTACGAGATAACTCCAAATTATTATCCTAAACGTGTTTTGGGGGTCAAAAGTTTGTTCGAGTACATGTCATGCCCAAAAAATCCAAGTTTTGCCAAGTTCATCTAGTTTGGGCCTAAACACGTCCGATTGGGTCTTTTAAACTCCGTATGGCCCTAGATGCACCTAAAATGATAAAAAAACACTCCAAATTATTATCCCAAACATTTTTTGGGTGTCAAAAGTCATTCGAGTACTTGCCATGCCCAAAAGATCCAAGTTTAGTGAAGTTCGTTTAGTTTGGGCCTAAACGCATCTCATTGGGTCTTTTTGACTTCGTATGGCACTAGAAGCTCCTAAAACTACCACAACGCTGTAAATCATAACCCAATGTGTTTTGAGTGTCAAAAGTCAGTTCGAGTATATGTCATTCCCAAAAGATCCAAATTTAGCCATGTCCATCTAGTTTGGGCCTAAACACGTCTCATTTGGTCTTTTTGACTTCGTAAGGCACTAAACACGTCCCATTTGGACTTGTTGAGTGTGTATGGCACTAGAAGCACCTAAAATGACCCAAACACTCCAAATCCCTATCCATAACATTTTTTTGGGGTCAAAAGCCAGTTTGAGTATATGCATGCCCAGAAATCCAAGTTTAGCCAAGTTCATCATGTTTGTTCCTAAACATGTCCTATTGGGTCTTTTTTACTCCGTATGACGCTAGAAGCATATAAAATGATCCCAACACTCCAAATTCTTATTTGAAACATTTTTTGGGTGTGAAAAGTCAATCCAAGTACACGACATGCCACAAAGATCCAAGTTTGGTCAAGTTCATCTAGTTTGGTCCCAAACACGTCCCACTAGGCCTTTTTGACTTTGTATGGCACTAAACGTGCCTAAATCAACCATAACACTCCAAATTATTATCCCAAACGTGTTTTAGGTGTCAAAAGTCACTTCGCGTATATTTTTTTGGTAAACTTTGAGTACATGCCATGCCCAAAAGATCCAAGTTTAGCCAAGTTCATCTAGTTTTGGCCTAAACATGTCCCATTTAGTTTTCTTGACTCCATAAGGCAGTAGAAGCACCTAAGACGACCAAAACACTCTAAATTCTTATCTCAAACGTGTTTTGGTTGTCAAAAGTCAGTTTGAGTACATGCCATGCCAAAAAATTCCAAGTTTAGCAAAATTCAACTAGATTGGGCCTAAACACATCCCATTGGGTCTTTTTGAATCAGTATGACACTAGAAGCACCTAAAATGACCAAAATATCATTGTTTAGCGAAGTTTACCTAGTTGGTACCCAACATGTACCATTTGGTTATTTTGACTCTTAATGGCACCAGAAGCACCTAAAATGATCAAAATACTCCTAAACGTGTTTGGGATGTCAAAAGTCAGTTTGAGTACATGTCATGTTCAAACGATCCATGTTTAGCCAAATTCATCTAGTTTGGCGCTAAACACGTCCCATTGGGTCTTTTTCACTTCGTATGGCCCTAGAAGCGCCTAAAACGACCACAACACTATAAATCTTAACCAAAATTTGTTTTGGGTGTCAAAAGTCAGTTTGAGTACATGGCATGCCCAAAAGATCCAAGTTTAGCCATTTTCATCTAGTTTGGGCCTAAACATGTATCATTTGGTCATTTTGACTCCGTATGGCACTAAACACGTCCCATTTAGTCTTGTTTAGTGTGTATGGTACTAGAAGCACCTTAAATGACCAAAACACTCCAAATTCGTATCCCTAACAGGTTTTTGGTGTCAAAAGTCAGTTCGAGTTTATGCATGCCCAGAAGATCCAAGTTTAGCCAAGTTCATCATGTTTGCTCCTAAACAAGTCTCATTGCATCTTTTTGACTCCATATGGCACTAGAAGCACCTAAAATGTGCCCAACACTCCAAATTCTTATTTGAAACATTTTTTGGGTGTCAAAAATCTGCTCGAGTACATGACATGCCACAAAGATCCAAGTTTGGTCAAGTTCATCTAATTTGGTCCCAAACACGCCCCATTAGGCCTTTCCGAATTCGTATGGCACCAAACATGCCTAAAACGGCAATAAGACTCCAAATTCTTATCCCAAATGTGTTTAGGGTGTCAAAAGTCACTTCGAGTAGATGTCATGTCCAAAAGATCCAAGTTTAACCAAGTTCATCTAGTTTGGGCCTAAACACGTCACATTAAGTTTTCTTGACTCCGTATGGTAGTAGAGGCACCTAAGACGACCAAAACACTCTAAATTCTTATCTCAAACGTGTTTTCGGTGTCAAAAGTCAGTTCGAGCACATGCCATGCCCCAAAAATTCCAAGTTTAGCAAAATTCAACTAGATTGGGCAAAAACACATCCCATTGGGTCTTTTTCAATCAGTATGACACTTGAAGCACCTAAAATGACCACAACACTCGAATTTCTTATCACAAATAAAACGACCACAACACTCCAAATGATTATCCGAAACATATTTTGGATCCCAAAAGTCAGTTCGAGTACATGCCATGCCCAAAATATCAAAGTTTAAACAAGTTCGTATAGTTTTGGGCGTAAACATCTCCCATGAGGTCATTTTGACTCCATATGGCACTAGAAATATTAAAAATGACCAAAACACTCCAACATGTTCGTCTAGTTTTGGATGTAAACATGTCCCATGAGGTCTTTTTGACTCCATATGGCACTAGAAATATCTAAAATGTCCAAAACACTCCAAAATTGAATCACAAACGTGTTTTGGATGTCAAAAGTCAGTTCAAGTACGTGACATGCGTAAAAGATCAAAGTTTAGCAAAGCTCATATAGTTTAGGCCTAAACAGGTTCCATTGGGTCTTTTTAACTCCGCACGGCACACGAAATACCTGAAATGACCAAAACACTCCAAATTCTTATCCAAAACGTGTTTTGGTTGTCAAAAGTCAGTTTGTATACATGACATGCCCAAAAGATCCATGTTTAGTGAAGTTCATCTACTTTGGGCCTAAACACATCCCATTGGGTCTTCTTATCCCAAACATGTTTAGGAAGTCAAAAGGCACTTCGAGTACATGACATCCCCAAAAGATCGTTTTGACTTCGTATGGCACTAGAAGCACCTAAACTGACACAAGACTCCAAATTCTTATCCTAAACGTGGTTTGGGTGTCAAAAGTCAGTTCATGAACATGTCATGCCCAAAAGATCCAAGTTTTACAAAGTTCATCTAGTTTGGTTGTAAACATTTCACATTTGAGTTTTTTTACTCCGTATGGCACTAGAAGCACCTAAAATGATCAAAACACTTCAAATTCTTATCACAGGCATGTTTTAGCTTTCAAAAGCCAGTTCAAGTACATGTCATGCCCATAAGATCCAAGTTTCACCCTGTTCATCTAGTTTGGGCATAACCACATCCCATTGGGTCTTTTTGAATATGTATGGCAGTAGAAGCACAAAAAATGACCACAATACTCCAAATTCATATCCCAAACGTGTTTTGGGTATCAAAAGTCAGTTCGAGTACATGACATGCCCAAAAGATCCATGTTTAGCCATGTTCTTCTAATTTCGGCCTAAACACATCTCATTTGGTCTTTTTGACTCACTATTACACTAGAAACACCTAATACGACCAAAAAACTCCAAATTCTTATCCCAAACGTGTCAAAAGTTAGTTCAAGTACATGCCCTATTAAAAAGATTCAAGTTTAGCCAAGTTTGTCTAGTTTGGGCCGAAACACATCCCATTGGGTCTTCTTGATTCCTTATGGCACTAGAAGCACCTAAAACGACCACAAGACTCCAAATTCTCATCCCGAACGTGTTTTTGGTGGCAAAAGTCAGTTCAAGAACATGACATGCCCAAAAGATCCATGTTTAGTCAAGTTCGTCTAATCTGGACTAAACCCTGCAATATGAACTTGCATTGAGCACACTCCACATACCTTTGCTTGCTGAGTAGCACCCACGGCCATTTGTTGAACTAGGGTGGTAAGATTAGCTAGTTGTCGCTCAATGTTGGTTGTAATACCAACCTCATTCGCCTTACTTGGTTGCAATTCTAATCGGGTGCTAAATTGTTGTGAATTAGCCGCCATGTTAGCTATCAAAGTCCTTGCTTCTATATCTGTCTTATCCACTAAAGCTCCTCCACTTTCTGCATCTATCATGCTCCTTTCCATCAACATGAGTCCTTCATAGAAGTATTGAATTAGAAGTTGCTCGCTGATCTGGTGATGGGGGCATGATGCACAAAGCTTCTTGAACCGCTCCCAATACTCATACAAACTCTATCCATTTTGTTGCCAAATGCCACATATTTCTTCACTGATATTTTCACCTTGGATGCAAGGAAATACCTTCCAAGAAATAGCTTCTTCATCTCATTCCACGTGGTGATGGAGCCGGATGGTAGATAATAAAGCCATTCCTTTGCGCTATCTGCTAATGAAAATGGAAAGGCTCTCAACTTAACTTGCTCTTCAGAGATACTGATTGGTTTCATGCTTGAACACACTACGTGTAACTCCTTTAAGTGCTTGTTTGGATATTCTCCAGCAAAACCATGAAATGAAAGAAGATGGATCATTCCTGATTTGAGTTCAAACGCAACTTGAAGTTGGGGATATTCAATACAAAGGGGTTGCTGATCTAGAGTTAGTGCTGCCAACTCCTTGATTGTTCGGTTGTTCATTTCCATCTCTTCTTCTCGTTGTTCTTCTTCTATTTCTTTCTCAGTTTGAATTGGATGGTTTGAAGGCTCACTTCGTGATGAACTAGATGAATGGGAAGTATGTAATGCTTGGACATTCATACAAAAATACTATAAAAAAAATTAAAAACAAAAATTAATCAGGATGAATAAAAAGATAAAACAAAAGAAAATAACACGTTAATGATTGGGTAAAACAATCCCCGACGACAAGGTGCCAAAATTTGGCATGTACAAAAGCATACCAACTTAAACCCTTGCAATAAATATGATCGTTAGTGAGTATGGTAGCAAGCAAGGGTCATTCCTGCAGGAGATTGTTTCTAATCAAATGTTATTGACACAAGATAAACACAAGATTCTATACTGACCAGAAATTAAAATGTGATTAGAAATCTTACTTAGACTCAAAAAAATTGAACGAAAACTTGTAGACACATTAATGACACTCTAAAAAAATATGAAAATAAAATATGGGGGGGGGGGGGNATTATAAAAATAAAATATGGGGGGGGTTGAAGATTGTTTGATATGTAAACAAAGATAAAGAAAACAAAATTGGAAACTGGAATTCAGAAAATACAGATTTAAAGAGTTAAGAATATGATAAGAAATATGGTAAAGGATTCATTCTCTACCTCTAGAAATATGCCAATAGTCAATAATCAGAAATAACTTTCTCAATCTTTCAAAAACAATCACAAGTTCGATTATCTTGATCTTTCCTTACCTTGTCGTTAAGTAAAACAAGTTCTTTACTTAAACTCTTTCCATTAAACAACCTAGAATAAGTTCTCTAAATTCAGTTTAATGAAAGAAATTAATCAAGAAAGATATGGGTTGAATTAAGCAACAAAAACACAAGTTCGGTTTATAAAACTCGAGTTATATTCCTGATGTAATCCAACGAAAATATCCCATAATCATTGAAAACAATTTGCTACTTTTGTTTAGAAAGCCTTGACAATTACGGATCAAAATTCTAAACTAGCAATAAAATTACTAACATGCTCACCTAGTTGCGCACCCAAGAAAACAAGAAAGAATTTATAGATAATGAAATCAAAGGAATATAAACATAATTGAAAGAGAGATGAAAGAAAATTTCTGAAATTTATTAACTAATAACCATGTCTAGGGCTTTGAAATTACCCTTAACCAAAGAAAGAAATTAGCTACACATGGATATACTATAGATCATACTTCTAAACTAGAAAATAACTCAAATCCTCCTCCTTTTGTTTGGGACCTGCCCCTCTTTTTATAGAGGTTGTGTGGTTAAAACAAAACAGAAAGTGCCATCTGGTAGACGCTTTTAGTGAGAGAAGCTCTTCCCTCTCTCTAGAATTCTGGTTTTAATTTTTGCCTCTCCCTCCCTTAGGGGAGGCCACGGCCTCTAACAATGGTTAATGGTGAGTACATTAAGCATGCTGCAGATGTTGGTAAGAAAGTTTCAGGTGGTGTTAAGAAAGATTCAGCTAGTGGTCAAGCTAAGCCTGGAGTGTCTTTCAATGGCCATGCTGTTTTGAATGACATGGTTACTAAGGGAGCTAGGGAAGATAATGCCCATGTTATTGGTTTTAATACTCTTAAGCAAGGTTCTAATACTAAAAAATTTGGACCAGAGAGTGGTTTCGTTGAGCCTAGGAAGTTAGAAGCTCAGTCCAAGGAAGCTTCGGGTTTATTAGTTGCAAAGGAGATTATTTCTGATCATTCAAAGCTTAGAGATAATTTTATTTCTTCTGATCACAATCAGAGCAAATTACTTGGGCTGGCTCTTTCAGACCAACTTCGTTCAAGTCTTAAGAGAAGTAGCATAAGAAGAGGAGCTAGAGGTGGTGCTCGGAGATCAACCAGCTTGCATAGAGCTCCAGATGATACTCATTACCTCTCTGTCAAAGGTAATGATGAGTGTCCTTTGATAGAAGACAAATCAAGCTTGTCTCAAATCGTCTTGCTTGGAGAAGTGCAAAAGCAGCTGCCAAGCATATCAAAAGGGAGACGTGACAGCTCCTTTTTGGCAAGTGGGTGTGATGTGGTCAGCTTGGAGAAGAGTGAGGCTCCAGCTCCCAAGCTTCAACTTTGCCAACAATCTACTAATATTCTTTCTAATAAAGGAAAGGACACTCAAAAAGGTAATTCTTTATTAGATAAGGCTCCTCACTCCCATCATGACGTGGACAGCCCTTAGGGTGACAGGTGGCAGCTTATTTGCCTAAGGGGAAAGAGAAAGTAGATGGTGCTTTGATAGAAGGGAAAGAGAAAGAAGATATTTCTCTTCCCCATGACAATGATGTGAACGTAGGTGGAGTTCCAAAGCTGGTGGAAGATTCTCTCTCCTCCCTTAGCTCAACCTCAGCATTGATTGTGAGTGACAAGGTGGATTTGACTTCTACCAAAGAGGTCAAGGGCTGCCATGGTCGTGGGTTTGAGCTTGGAGAAACCTCTCTCTCCCCTAAACCAGATTCTAATGGGAAACAGAAGGTGAGCTCTTCTCCTTCTTCCCCAACTTCTTCTTTTAAAAAGCTGCATGAGAATAGAGTTTATCAAGATCTTTTAGCTAATAAGAGTGTTTCTCATGAGAAACCGGCTGGTTCATGGGCTGAAAAGGTTAAAGGTAACCTAAAAAGAAGCTAAGCTTAGGTTATGTGAGCTCTTTCTTTACGGAAAATGGTAATGTCACAGTTAAGCTTCCTGATTATATTACTAAAAATAATTTTTCTAGGTGGGAAGGCTGCCATGTTGGCTATTTTGTAGGTAGGCCAGCTCCATTACACTTAGTTCAGAAAATTGCTTTGCAACTTTGGGCTAAAAGAGGAATTCAGGAGGACTCGGCTGCCAGAGGCCTTTTCCTTCTCAAATTTGGCTCTGTTGAGGATAGAAACTCAGTCTTAGAAGATGGACCCTGGCACCTCTTAGGTAGGCCTATTGTGCTTCAAGAGTGGCAGCGAAATGTTAATTTTTCAAAGGATAAACTTTCAACCCTTCCAATTTGGATTAAATTGTGGAATGTTCCAATTGAATTGTGGACTGAAGAAGCTCTAAGTCACATTGCTAGTGCTGTGGGTATCCCTTCTCACTCTAACAATGCTACTGCCTCCGGTTACAGACATGATTATGCTAGAGTTTGTGTGAAAATTTCAGCCTCCTCTGATTTGATTAAGTTTTTCACCATTGTTCACCATTGACCTTGGCCTTGACGAATGGGATCCAGTGGTGGTGGATGTGGAGTATGAGTGTCTACCAAACCGATGTCCTAAATGTTGCCTCTTTGGTCATGATTGTGATGCCAAAGTGGCCCCTAAGAATAATCTAGCTAGTTAGGAAGAAACCGCTAGCAAAGATTCTTCTCCCCAAGATAATAGAGAGCTTATGGTTTTTGAGGAGCCAGAGGGTGAAATCTATCCTCCCTTTCCTCTTAATACCATCCATGTGGAAGACCAAGACAATTAATGGACTCAGGTGGTTAGCAAAAGGGTAAAGGTCTCATTGAGCCTTGTGAGGATAAAAATGAACCCCAAGCCTCTTCTGACTCTACATTGAGTTTGGCTCCCCCAAAAGCTTCCCCAATTGTCAATGTCACTACCCAACCTGGTCCTTCTCCCAGGCTCTCTAAATTAGCTTTGAAGAGGTTGAAAAAGAAGCAAAAGGCTGAAAGCTCTCTTTCTTATTGGCTGATCAAGTTACTCAGGCTCCCCCCTGAGAATGGTGACTTTCTCTCCCCCTTTTTATGGTTAATTTAGCTTCTTGGAATATAAGAGGGCTTAATGGCCTTCTAAAGCAAGCAGAAATTAGGAAACTTTGTAAAGATTTTAAATTATCTTTTTGTGCTTTAGTTGAGACTAAGATCAAATGTAATAATTTTGCTAGACTTTCTAGATCTGTTTTTCCCAATTGGGCCACCTTTGCTAACCATTCTCCTACTAGCAAAGGTAGAATTGTTTTAGCTAGGGATCCCAAGATTTTGGATGTTCTTCTAATTGATGCTTTTGATCAAGCTATGTGTTGTAAGCTAACCATTCTTCAGGAAAGGACAGATTTCTTTGTCTCTGTGGTGTATTCAGCCAATGATACTATCTCCAGGAAGCCTTTGTGGGAAAAGCTTGGCTCCCATAAGACTTTAAGTCAGGGGAAGCCTTGGCTAATTCTTGGTGACTTTTTAATGCTATTTTGAAGCATATTGAGCATTGTGGTGGTGATTTCAAGTGGAATGATAGCTCAATTGAATTTGCTTCTTGTCTTGATCATTTGGAGGTTCTTGACCTCCCTTATAGTGGCTATCAATTCACCTGGTGGAATGGTCAAGTTGGTGAGGGTAGCAAGATGCGCAAGCTCGATAGAGCCCTGGTTAATGGTGATTGGGCTACGAAGTTTCCTGCTACTTCTTGCCATTTTCACACCCCGGGTATCTTTGATCACTCTCCTATTATTATTCAGCTTAGGGCTAACTCAGCTAAACCTAAGCATTCTTTTAAGTTCTTTGATTTTTGGATGGATTTTGAAGGCTCCTGGGCTGCTCTTAAAGATTCTTGGGAGATTGAGGTGTTTGGGACAGCCATGTTTTGTCTCTATAAGAAGCTTAAATCTGTTAAATTTGCTCTCAAGAATTTTAATGCCTCTTTTTGCTCATATATTTCTAAAAGGGCTCTTATGGCTAGAAAAGCCCTCTCTAAAGTGCAAGCTGACCTTATTGCCTCTCCTAGTGTCGTCTCTCTTCAAGAGGAGGAGAAATTTAGATTTGCTAATTTCACTAAGCTCAGGAACGTAGAAGAAGATTTTCTGAGGCAAAAACGCAGAGTTGATTGGCTTGCCTTGGGTGATCAGAATTCCTCTTTCTTTTTTCAGAAACTAAAGAAGAATAGAGTCAGATCCAGAATTAATCAGCTGGTTAATGAGGAGGGTGACTTTATTACTGATGACCAGGCTATCAAAGATAATATTCTTTCTTATTATGGGAATTTTCTTGGGACATCTCACATTGATCAGGGGGTGGATTGGAGTGTTCTCTCTCAGATTCTCCCTAATAAGCTCTCTCATGCTCACTTAGCTATCTTCAACCACCCCTGGTCCGGATGGTTTCTCTGCTGGTTTCTTCAAAAGATGTTGGCATATTGTGGGCAAAGATGTCACTAAGGCTATTTTGGAGTTTTTTAGCTCCCAATCATTATTGAAATAGGTTAACTCTACTGCCATTGCTCTTATCCCTTAGGTCCCCAATCCTTCTAAGGTTGGTGACTTTAGGCAGATCTCTTGTTGTAATGTTGTTTATAAATGCATTTCGAAAATGCTTGCTGATAGACTTAAGAGAGTGCTCCCTGATCTTATTAGTAGAAACCAGACTGCTTTTGTGCCAGTGAGGAGAGTTGCTGACAACATCCTCTTATCTCAAGAGCTAGTTAGAGGTTACCATAGGCCTTCTAATAGTCCCAGATGTGCTTTCAAGGTTGATATCAAAAAAGCTTATGATAGCTTGAATTGAGAGAGTATCGGCAGAATCTTTGACTGTTTGGGGTTTCCTAATCATTTTTCTAACTGTGTGATGGAGTGTATCTCCTCTCCTTCTTTCTCTATTATGGTCAATGGTGAGTTGACTGGCTACTTCTCATGTGCTAAAAAGGGCTTAGACAGGGTGATCCTATCTCTCCCTATCTGTTTGTGTTGGTTATGGATGTTCTATCTGGTACTCTCAAGCATGCTTCTCATAAAGATGACTTTGGCTATCACTGGAGGTGTAAGGAGCTTGGTATCGTTAACTTGTGCTTTGCTGATGATCTCTTTATCTTCTATAAGGGTGATATTACTACAAAAAAGTCAGATTTTCATGTCTGGGGTCCATCCATCCACTTCTCAAGCAATTCTGGACTTGTGCAACTTCAGCATTGGGGAGCTTCCTATGAGATACTTCGGGGTTCCTTTGATTACCTCAAAGCTTAGAAAAATAGATTGTATCACTCTAGTAGACCATATCACAGCTAGGGTGAAAGTCTTGAGAGTCTAACTACCTTTCTTATGCTGGAAGATTATAGCTGGTTAAATCCGTGCTCTATGCCATTTTTCAATACTGGGCTGGCTAATTTATTCTTCCCAAGAAGATCTTGAATATGATTCAAGTGGTTATTAGGACTTACTTGTGGAACGCGTTAGTTGTAAAGCATTCTGGTGCTAAAGTGGCTTGGAGTGACTTATGCATTGATAAGTCCCAAGGAGGTTTGGACCTTAGAGATCTCTCTCTAGCTAATGAAGTGGCCGTGGCTAAGCATTTCTAGTTTCTGGTCTCTTTGGATAAAGCTTCCCTTTGGAAGGATTGGTGCAAGTTTTTCTTGATCTAGAGGAGCTTTATCTTCTTGGTTAAGCTTGCCACTAATCCTTCTTGGAGTTGGAGGAAAATTCTGAAAATCAGAGACAAGTTTGTTGGGTATTGCAAAGCTCTTGTGGGAAATGGTGAGCAGATTTCTCTTCTCTTGGACCCTTGGCACCCTTTGGGGGTTTTTTCTCAAAGGTTTGGGCCTAGGATTCTTTTTGGTACTGGTTGGGATTGGACTACCAAGGTGAGCTCAGTGATCCAGAATGCAGCTTGGAACTGGCATATTTCTAACTCTCATGAGCTTATCACAATTAGAGAGGTCCATCTTCCCCCCTAAAGAGTCCTCTTTGGACTCTTGGATTTGGACTCTTTCCCCCTCAGGTCTTTTCTCTATGGGGCACACTTAGAGGAAACTGGCTCTAGCTAATGAAAAAGTGAGATGGGCTCCTCTTATTTGGTTTAAGAACATATTCCCAGATATAGCTTTATTACTTGGCTTGCTATTCTTAATAGGCTTGCAACCACGGATAGATTGGCTTCTTGGACCTCCTCTCTTGGGTCTTCCAATGTGAGTAGTTGTGTACTTTGCTTCCTTCGGAATCTTCTGAACACATGTTTGTTTCTTTCCCTATATTCTAGCTTTATTTGGCAGAATTTGGTAGGTTTGTGTGGCTTGGTGTCTTCTCCTAGGAACTGGAATCAATTTATCTCCTGGCTCCTTGTGAAAGTTAAGAAAGGCTACTTCTTGGGCCTTATGTTGAAGCTTATGTTCAGCTCGTTTGTCTATCATATCTGGAGAGAGAAATAATCGAGTCTTTGAGGGCAAAATGAGGGACAAGAAAGTGGTCTTGGCTTGCATTACAAATGCCAGTAAAGGTAGATTTTTGAGTCTTAAAGGATTTTCTGTGACTGAAGATAACAAAACCATTCAGCTTGCCTGGGGATTGAATGCCTCTATTTTTGACAATTAAGCTTGGTTCTTTTGTTTTTTTAGGCTGTTATCTCTTGTAATCTTCTATTAGAGTTTGGGTGCCTCCATCTTGTGTGTTGGTTGGTTCCTTTTTTGTTTCATTTTCCTGGGGTATGTCCCTTGTATATTTGTTTGTTTTCTTCTTCTGTTTATACAAAATTTTAATTTACCGAAAAAAAAGGTTGTGTGGTCCTCAATCTTCACAAAAATCAGCAACTCCTCTCTAGAATCTCTCTTTTTCAAAGTTAGCAAAATTATCCTTTTAATAACTCTAGCACAAGTAGGACTCTTTGCCATTTATCATGAGAAGAATTTAAAATTCAAACAAGATAAAATATGGTAGATTCTATAGCTCAAGAGATAAGCTAAGGTCCTGATCTTTATCTTTATCTTTCACTGATTTAAAATCGTAATCAGATTTGATCCCGCGTTTTGACCACGTTCAAACAATCCAAAAAATATGGAAAATATTCAAATGCAATACTAATCTCTTATCTTTCCAACCATATAAGATTTGCATTGTAGAAAAATCGAGATCATCATGTAACGATTGTTTATCTTCGACTGTGTAAATCTGCCGAATTTGATGCTTAATTTGAAATTCAAATTTCGAGTTCATCTTTAAATTTCAAATTTCAAAATTCATATGGTGGCACATGGAGAATTGGAAGCAGCTGGAGATAGAGTTTTAGACCATTTTGAACACCTTTTTCAGTTGCTTATTTTTGTAACCTGAAAACACATTAAAAACAAAATAAATATCCGAATGTAACATTTGTGAAATAATTACATAAAACATCATATTAAATCTCTTCTTTTCACAAATGTTGTTGTTTAAACATTGAATAAAATTTGTTTTTGCGCACTTACCAATTGGAGATGTGAGAAGCTAAAAATTATGAACCTTTGCTTTGCTGATGATTTGCTTATACTCTGCAAAGGGACTAAGGAGGTACAGACCATTAAAGACAATTTAGAGCTCTTTCAATGCATTTCAGGTCTCCAACCTAACAAGATAAATAGCCAAATATTCCTTTCAGGAGTCCAAGAGTAACACATAGTTGATATTCTATCTATATTGGACTTTCCTTTAGGACAATTTCCAATGAGATATTTGGGAATGCCCTTGATCACCTCAAAATTGGGCAAAAGTAACTATGACACTCTAGTCGATAGGATTACAAAGAGAATATGATCTTCGGACTCCAAATTTCTTAGCTATGCAGGAGATTACAACTCAGTAAACCAGTGTTGATGGCAATGTTCCAATTTTGTGTCAGGCTCTTCATTCTACCAAAGAAAGTGGTAAAGAAGGTCTAAGACACTCTCAGGAATTACTTGTGGAATGGGGAAGAGAGTAAACATACCGGTGCCAAGGTGGCCTAGGTTGATATTTGATGTGATAAGGCCCAAGGTCGTCTGGGTCTTAAGGAGCTGGTATTAGCAAATGAGGTGGTAGATGCAAAGCACTTATGGTTTTTGATCATGATATCGAAGATCTCATTATGGAAAAACTGGTGCCAAATCTATCTTATAAAGAAAAGCCCCATATTCATCGCTCCAATCCCTTCAAACCCATCTTGGGTTTGGAGAAAGATTCTCAAGCTTAGAAGTAAATTCCTTCCCTTTTGCAAATCCTTCATCGGCAATGGTAGATGCATCAATCTCTTAACTGACCCTTGGCACCCATTAGGTCCTTTGTTGCCTAAATTTGGACAGAGAATTTTGTCAAGTAGAGCATGGAAGCTCGAATCCAAAGTAAGTGAATGGTTATCCTAAACGTGTTTTGGGTGTCAAAAGTCAGTTAGAGGACATGCCATGGTGATAAAATCTAAGTTTAGCCATGTTCGTCTAGTTTGGGGTCAAGAGTCTCATTGGGTCTTTTTGACTCTGTATGGCAGTAAAAGCACCAAAAACGACCACAAAACTCCAAATTCTTATCTCAAACGTGTTTTGGGTGTCAAAAGTCTGTTCAAGTACATGACATGCCCAAAAGATCCATGTTTAGCCAAGTTCATCTAGTTTGGGCCTAAACACATCCCATTGGGTTTTTTGACTTCATATGGCGCTAGAAGCACCTAAAACAACCACAACACTCCATATTCTTATTCCAAACATATTTTTGGGTGTCAAAAGTCAGTTCGGGTACATGCCATGCCGAAAAGATGCAAGTTTAGCCAAGTTGATCTAGTTTGGGCGTAAACATGTCCCATTGGGTCTTTTTGACTCCGTATGGCACTAGAAACACCTAAAATGACCAAAACACTCTAAATTCTTATATCAAACGTGTTATGGATGTCAAAAATTAGTTCGAGTGCATGACATGCCCAAAAGATCCAAGTTTGGCCAAGCTCATCTAGTTTGGGCCTAAACATGTCCCATTGGGTCTTTTTGACTCTGTATGGCACTAGAAGATCCTAAAACGACCAAAAACACTCCAAATTCTTATCCTAAATGTGTTTTAGATGTCAAATGTCAGTTCAAGTACATGCCAAGCCCAAATGATCGAAGTTTAGGCAAGTTCATCAAGTTTGGGCCTTAACACATCTTTTTTGACTCCGTATGGAAATAGAAGCATCTAAAATGACCACAACACTCCAAATTCTTAGCCCAAACGTGTTTTAGTTGTTAAAAGTCAGTTCGAGTACATGACCTGCCCAAAACATCCATGTTTAGCCAAGTTCGTATAGTTTGGTACTAAACACATCCCCTTGGTCTTTTTGATTTTGGATGGCACTTGAAGCACTTGAAACGACCACAACACTCCTAGTTTTAATTCAAAACGTGTATTTTTGTGACAAAAGTCAGTTCAAATACATGCAATATCCAAAAGATCTGAGTTTATCCAAGTTTATCTAGTTTGGGCCTAAATATGTTCTATTGGGTCTTTTTTACTTTATATGGCACTAGAAACACCTCAAACGATCACAACACTCCAAATTCTTTTTCCAACTATTTTTTGAGTGTCAAAAGTTATTTCGAGTACATGACTTGCCCAAAATATCCAAGTTTAGCCAAGTTTATCTAGTTTGGGCATCAACACATCTCATTGGGTGTTTTTGACTCTGTATAGCACTAAAAGCACCTAAAATGACCACAACACTCAAAAATCTTATCCCAAACGTGTTTTGAGTGTCAAAAGTCACTTCGACCACATGACATGCCCAAAAGATCCAAGTTTAGCCAAGTTCATTTAGTTTGAACCTACACACATTCCATTGGGTCTTTTTGACTCCATATGGCACTTTGTTTTCCCATATGGCACTAGAAGCGCCTAAAATGATCACAACACTCCATATTCTTATTACAAACATTTTTTGGGTGTCAAAAGTCAGTTCTCGAGCACATGACTGCCCAAAAGATTCAAGTTTAGCCAAGTTCATCTAGTTTGGGTCTAAACACGTCTCATTGGGTCTTTTCGACTCGGTATGGCACCAGAAGAACCTAAAACAACCACAACACTCCAAATTCATATCGAAAACGTGTTTTGGGTGTCAAAAGTCAGTTCAAGTACATGAGTTGCCCAAAATTTCCAAGCTTAGCCATATTTGTCTAGTTTGGGCCTAAACACGTCCTATTGGTTCTTTTTTACATCATATGGCACTAGAAGCACCTAAAACGATCACAACACGCCAAATTCTTATCACAAACGTGTATTGGGTATCAAAAGTCAGTTCGAGTACATGTCATTCCCAAAAGATCCAAGTTGAGCTAAGTTCATCTAATTTAGGCTGAAACATGTCCCATTTGGTTTGTTGATTCCCTATCGTACAAGAAGAACCTAAAACAAACAAAACACTCCAAATTCTTATCCCAAACGTGATTTAGGTGTCAAAATTCAGTTTGAGTACTTACCACGGCCAAAATATCCAAGTTTAGCCAGCTCATCTAGTTTGGGCCTAAACACTTTCCATTGGGTCTTTTTGGCTCCCTATGCCAATAGAAGCAACTAAAATGACCACAACACTCCAAATTATTATCCCAAACTTGTTTTGGTGTCAAAAGTCAGTTTGAGTACATGCCATGCTCAAAAGATTGGAGTTTAGACATCTAGTTTGGGCGTAAACACGTCTTATTGGGTCTTTCTGACTTCGTATGGAACTAGAAGCACCTAAAAGGACCACAACAGTCCAAATTCTTATCCCAAACGTGTTTTAGGTGTCAAAAGTCAGGTCGAGTACATGCTATGCCCAAAAGATTCAAGTTTAGCCTAGTTCATCTAGTGTGTCCTAACCACGTCCCATTGGCTCTTTTTGACTCGTAAGGCACTAGAAGCACCTAAAATGACGACAAGACTCCAAGTTGTTATCCCTGATGTGTTTTGGGTGCCAAAAGTCAGTTTAAGTAGATTACATACCCAAAAGATCCATGTTTATCCACGTTTGTGTAGTTTGGGCCTAAACACTTCCTATTGGGTCTTTTTGACTACGTATGACACTAGAAGCACCTAAAACGACCACAACACTCCCTCCAAAACGTGTTTTTTGTGACAAAAGTCAGTTCAAATGCATGTGATACCCAAAAGATCTGAGTTCATCTAAGTTTATCTAGTTTGGGCCTAAACACGTTCCATTGGGTCTTTTTGACTCTGTATGGCACTAGAAGCACCTAAAATGGTCACAAAACTCCAAATTCTTATTCCAATTTTGTTTTGGGTGTCAAAAGTCAGTTCGAGTAAAAAACTAAGGGCTAGTGAGGGTTTTTTCTAGAGAGAGAAGCTTTCCCTTCTCTCTAGAAACCAGGTGAGGGTTTTTTGTTGCTCCTCCTCCGGGAGGAGCTGAGCTTAGTTTCTAAAATGGTGAATGATGCTTACTTTGAAACCAAGACTCAGCATGGTTCAAAGATCAGTAAGAAAAGTTCAGGCAAGATGAGCTCTAAGTCTCATGAAGTTGTTCTAAAGTTTAATGGAGATGGGAGTTCCATGCTGGAAAACCCAAAAGTCAGAGTTACTTCATGCTCTTCCATGGAGGAATCTCCAAGTTTGGACAAGATTTTAGTTATGGAGAACAAAGAAGTTGGTGAAAAGAAAGTGTGTGTTCGTGCAATAAATGTGGCAGAAGCACTTGATGCTCGTATTAATGGAGATGACGAGAAGCATGCTACTTGTTTTGGCACCTTTAGCTACAACTGTAACTCACCAAATAAGGGAGGAATGGTCCAAATGGCCATTAACGGCAATGATGAGGCTGCTTCTAGCTTTAATGAGGAGCAAGTCAAAGGTTTGGATCAGCTTCCAATGTCTTGTGGGAACATTTCTTTGGTCTTTTCTTCTCAGGATACACAATGACTTGTTATTACTGGATTCTAGTACTTTAAGGGTCCCTTCATCCTTTGGTCGACCCCATGTTTTGTAAATTAAGCTTTTACAGGTGCTTCTAAGGATAAAGAGCATGTTCAGAAGCAAACAAGCTTTCCCTTGCCTGAAAAACTCAGGCAAATCACCAAGGGTTCTCTGGCCAAAGGAGGAGCACGAGGGAGAGAGATGAACCAGGGTGAAATCTTTTGTCCATTGGTCAATGAGGTTCTACTTGAGAGCCAATCAACTCCTGCGACCTCACCAATTCTAGTTAACCCTAGCTGTGCATGGAGTAAAACAATGACATGCATTTTGATCAAAAAGTGAAAGGGCAAAAGCAAAAGGAGAAAGGACACCTACTGTTGCATACATTGGGCAACAATAAAGCTAAAACTTCACTTGCAAGGACACACAGCCTGCCCCAAAACCCGGAGCAAGGACAATCAGTCTTAATTGCGGTTGTACCTGGCATTTGCCCAAGACGTCCTTGGAGCACGTTTTAGGTACCCTTTTACTACCACCTAAGAATGGATATGACTCCTCCACGTCAGCTTCATCAAGGGCAGACAACCTGCCCCAAAACCCAAAGTAAGGACAGTCTCTCTTAGTTATGGTTGTACCTGAACATAAAGGGGATTTGACCTTGCCTTTGCTCAAGACATCCTTGGAGCATGTTTCAGGTACCTTTGTACTATCACCTAAGCATGGAAAGGACACCTCGATGTCGGGTTCATCTTCTCCAACAGCTCGAAAACCTCATTCTTCCATTTTTTCAGAATACAAATCAAGTCGCTGAAGAAGTTGAGTTATATGCTTTTACTCAGAGGTTTAGACAAAATTGTGAGTATTATCCTTCCCCCAAACCTTTGAAACCTTTAAAGAATCAGGAGGAGGCTGCTAAGGGTATTTCTGAAACCCTTAAGGGCAACACAATCTACCATAAACTTTGTGAAGCTTCACCTAAAGCTCAACCAATGGATGGATCTTGGGCTGATAAAGTTAAGAGAAACCAACCTAGTAGGTTTGAGCTTGAGTTTTAGGAGTCTACAATTTATGAAGAACATAGGGTCATTGTTAAGCCGCTTGACTTTGTTACCAAAGAAAGCTTTGCCAAATGGGAGGCTTGTTTGGTTGGATATTTTGTGGGTAAAACAGCTCCATTACACTTGGTTAAGAGGATTGCGTTGCAGCTTTGGAAAGGGAGAGGTCTCCTTGATGTTCAAGCTTCCAAAGGACTCTTATATTTCAAATTTTATAACTTAGAACATAGAGATTATTTCTTTAAAGATGGACCTTGGCATTTGTTAGGTAAACCTCTTATTCTTCAACTGTGGGAGCCTAATGTACTTGATGTAATAGTTTGGATACTACAGACCAAGTTATATTTTGTAAGCTTACTATTAAGCATTCTAATGTTGTATGTTATATCACATTCGTATACGTTTCAAATTCTAAAGTGATCGAGAAGAAGCTTAGGGAATCCTTGTGCTCCCACCACTCACTTACTTCTCATGGCTTATCATCGGAGATTTCGATGTTATTGCCTCCCCTAGTGAGAAATCAGGAGGAGCTAAGGGATTGGATGAAAGCATCTTTGACTTCAACAAATGCACTTTCACTATTGAGGTTGAGGACCTTGCATACTAAGGTTGTCAATTGATGTGAACCTCACCATCGCTTTGTGATGAAACCTGATAACAATGATGGTTCGAGAACTCAATGATCGATTTTAAAGAAGAAGAAATCCTGACCCGTTTTCTATGACACAAAGAGATCCTTAGGTATAAGACCTAAGACCCAATTGATGCTTCGAAAAGAACCAAAGGTATGGTTTAGACGCCACACTCGAGAACAAGAAGGAAGTGAGTGATAAGTCTAGGTTTTAGACGCCAAAAGAATATTTTTGATAACTCTGAAAAGTTCTAAGAAGAACCAAAAGTATATCTTGATAAGTGTATACACTCAAAATTTGAGGTTCACTCTTTTTTTTTGCTCATGTTTCACACAATTTATCTGGCTTTTACCCTCTAATGATCTCACACACTCTTTCGTTTTACCACTCTTGGTTTTCTCTTTCAATTCTTGATCAAACTAACAAACATATCTGAAATTTTCAAGCAATAACCAAAAGACCTAAACAAATCAAACACTATGAGAAGATAAGGAAAGGAAACAACTAAGGGATAGAATTTAGAGATAAGGAAACAAAAGGAGATCAACTTATACTATCTTTTTTTACAGAAGATAAGTTAGGACGATAAGGTAAGAATAAGATGAGATGAGATGAGATGAGATGAGATGAGATGAGATAATGATTAGAGAAGATAAGGTAAGATAAGATAAGAAAAAGATAAGATAATATAAGATAATATAAGAAAAAAGATAAGATAAGTTATGAAAAGATAAGATAATATAAGATGAGATAAGAAAATATAAGATAATTATGACAAGATGAGATATGATATGATGAGATAAGACAATAATAGGATAAGATAAGATGAGATGAGATAAGAAAATATGTGATAAGATAAGACAAGGATACGATAAGATAGAATGAGAAAAGAAAAGACAAAGATAAGAAAAGACAAGATAAGAAAAGATAAGATAATTTATGATAAGATGAGATAAGATATGATATGACAAGATATGATGAGATAAGCTATGATGATAAGATGATAACCAAAACAATGGGAATTCGAATTTGAAATTTAAAATTCTGTATTTTTAGATGAAACTGCGCAGAAACATTAAACATTTCGTGAAGTGATCAAAACGATGGAATATGTCTTCGCAATGAACGTACAGATTGTAAATCTCAAAAACCCATTCGATTTGATATGTAATAATAACTATTTAGACAACCAGATCAAAAGTTATGATCTTTTTTTAGAACCACGTCAAAATCAGAAAAAAAAAACCAGAATTGAATCTGACTCTATAGAACCAAAAGCTCTGACACCGAATGATATGAACCTCACCGTCACTTTGTGATGAAATCCGATAACAATAATGGTTCAAGAACCCAATGATCGATTTTAAAGAAGAAGCCCTGACCTATTTTTTATCACACAAAGAGAACCTTAGGTATAAGTCCTAAGACCCAAATTGATGCTTCGAAAAGAACCAAAGGTTTGGTTTAGACGCCACACTCAGGAACAAGAATGAAAAGTGAGTGATAAATCTAGATTTTAGATGTCACAAAAATATTCTTGATAAGTCTGAAAAGTTCTAAAAAGAACAAAAGAGAAATCTCTTGCAAAAAAATTATATTGATCAAAGTTGTTTTGATACTTTGTGAAACCATGCTTACGAAGCCTAAAGAGTCCTAAAGTGTTTAAATAACCTAAACTAAATTTAAAGATAAAGAAATATAAATTGCAATAAATAAGGAACTAGTAATCCACCCAAAAGATTTCTATTTGCTGTCAACTTATTGGTTAGGATTGCCAATGTATCATGCTCTAATAGACTCCTATTGGCTGTCCACTTCTAAGTTAGGATTGCCAAGTTGTCTTGTTTCCTTATCATCATTTAAAATGCCATGTCATGCTCCATGTGGACTGCCATATTGAATGTCACATCATGCTCCATATGTAATGCCATGTAGGATTCCATGTCATCTCCATGTGGGCTACCATGTTGAATGCCACATCATGCTCCATGCCGGCTGCCATATTGGTTGCCATGTCATGGTCCACGTAGGATATCATGTTGCATGCCACATCATGCTCTATGTGGACTGCCATGTTGGACTCCACGACATGCTCCATGTAGGCTGTCATGTTGGACGGCATGTCATGCTCCATGTAGGCTGTTGTACTCCATGTCATGCTCCACGCCATACTCCCATTAAGTGCTTCATCCATCCTCTTTTCTCTAGCTCTTGTGATTTGGCATCTTGGTACTTGAAATAGATCCATCATGTGAGATTGTGCAACCGGATCCTCATCATCAATTCACATTGTCAAACAAGCATCATGATGGAACCTTTATTATGTGGAAGCTGGATAAAGCCATGGAAAATATTCAGTCAATGGACTAGTTCCCTGACACAAAGTGTCTCTTTGCTCTTCCAGACATCTCTGATCATAGTCCAATTGTCTTACAAATGGAGAAGTACTCATATAAACCAAGAGTAAGGTTCAAGTTTTTTGAGTTTTGATTTGAAAGAGAAGGGTTTTGGAAGCTTCTGGACCTATCTCTTGCTGCAATGTAGTCTACAAGTGCATCACAAAAATACTTGCTGAAATACTCAAGCTTGTAGTACCCAACATCATAAGTCAGAACCAAAGTGCTTTTATCCCATGAAGGAGAATGGCTGACAATATTTTTCTCTCCCAATAATTGCTTAGAAGCTACCATATATCACTTGGTTTGCCAATGTGTGCTTTCAAGGTGGACCTTAAGAAAGCCTATGATAAAGTGAACTGGTTACTGATAGGTAAAGCTTTTCAATGCCTTGGCTTCCCAAATGTTTTCATTTCTTGGGTCATGGAGTGCCTTTCTTCTCCCTCATACTGAGTGAATATAAATGGGGAGCTGCATGGTTACTTTAGGGGTGCTAAAGGAATTAGACAAGGGGATCCAATCTCTCCTTTCATCTCTGTCATCAACATGGAGGTCTTGATAGGGATCTTGAGCTTTGCAGCCAAACACTCAGAGTTCCAGTTCCATTGGAGGTGCAAAGAGCTTAACTTAATCAATTTGTGCTTTGCTGATTACCTACTCTTGTTCTGTAAAGGAAAGGGAAACAGTGTGCATGTGCTTAAAGAAGCTTTGGCCATTTTTCAAGAGCTATCAGGGGTTCAACCAGATATTTCAAAGAGTCAACTGTTCTTATCAGGGGTGAGCCTAGAGATGTCTTCTTTCATTCATGTTGAACTGGGTTTTACAGAAGGGTCTTTTCCAGTTAGATATCTTGGTGTCCCACTCATTACAACCAAGCTTACCAAATCAGATTGTCAAGGATTGGTTGATAGACTCACTATGAGAATCAGGTCTTGGGAATCAAAGTATTTGTCTTATGCAGGAAGATTCCAACTTATCAAGACTGCCCTTATGGCTATGGTCAACTTTTGGAGTGGTCTCTTCATTCTCCCTAAAAAAGTGGTGAAGACAGTGCAATGCTTGGTAAGATATTTTCTATGGAATGGTCAAGATACTAAAGCTTCTGGGGCTAAGGTAGCTTGGGCAGATCTGTGTTTTGGTAAGGTAAAATGTGGGTTCGGCCTTAGGGATCTGGTTCTAGCTAAGGAAGTTGCTATAGCCAAACAATTATGGTTCTTGCTACTCCCTTATAATAGATCACTTTGGAAAGATTGGTGTCAAACATACCTAATCAGAAAGAGTTCAATTTTCTTGATTTTATTCCTTCTAACCAATCTTGGGTTCGGGGAAAGCTTCTCAAGTTCAGGAGCAAGTTTCTGCCCTTTTGCTCTATAACTATTGGAGATGGTACTATCAAGTTTAGCCAAGTTCATCATGTTTGGTCCCAAAACACATATCATTGGGCCTTTTTTACTCCGTATGGCCCTAGAAGCACAAAAAACTCACAACACTCCAAATCCTTATTCGAAACATTTTTTGGCTGCCAAAAGTAAGTTCAAGTAGATGACATGCACAAAAGATCCATGTTTAGCAAGGTTCATCTAGTTTGGGCCTAAACATTTCCTATTCGGTCGTTTTGACTCCGTATGGCACTAGAAGCAGCTAAACGACCACAACACTCCAAATGTTTATCCCAAACATGTTTTGGGTGTCAAAAGTAAGTTCGAGTACATGTCACATGCCCAAAGGATCCAAGTTTAGACAAGTTCATCTAGTTTTGGGCGTAAACATGTACCATGAGGTATTTTTGACTCCGTATGGCACTAGAAATATCTAAAATGATCAAAACACTCCAGATTGGAATCACAAATGTGTTTTGGATGTTGAAAGTCAGTTCAAGTGCATGACATGCACAAAAGATCTAAGTTTAGCAAAGTCATCTAGTTTAGGCCTAAACATGTCTCATGGGGTCTTTTTAACTCCGCATGGCACTAGAAATACCTGAAACGACCAAAACACTCCAAATTCTTATCTCAAGCGTGCTTTCGGGTCAAAAGTCATTTCGAGTACATGTCATGCCCAAACGATTCAAGTTTAGCCAAGTTCATCTAGTTTGGGCCTAAACACGTTCCATAGCATCTTTTTGATTGCTTATGGCACTAGAAGAAACTAAAACGACTACAACACTCCAAATTCTTATCCCAAACGTGTTTTGACAGTCAAAAGTCAATTCGAGTACATACCATGCCCAAAAAATCTAAGTTTATCCTAGTTCGTCTAGTTTCGGCCTAAACACGTCCCATTTGGTTTTTTACTCCGTATGGTACTAGAAGCACCTAAAACGAACAAAACACTCCAAATTCTTATCCCAAACATGTTTTTGGTGTCAAAAGATAGTTCGAGTACATGTCATGCCTAAAATATCCAAGTTTAGACCCATTCATCCAATTTGGGCTTAACCACGTCCTTTTTTCGGTAAATTAAAAAAATTTATAAACTGAACTAAAACTTACAAATATACAAGGGGCATTGCCCCAAGATATTACAAGAGCAAAAAGCAAAACCATAGGGCAACAAAAAATATAGAAACCCAAGAAAGCTAGCGAAGCGAAGCCCACTAGGCTACAAAATTAGACAAAAAAGCATAAGTTCAAAAATAGTAGAAGTAAACCCCCAAGCTCGTTAAATAGATTTGTTATGAGGAGAATCAGTAAAGCCTTTCAATCTCCAAAGCCTGCCCCTAATAGCACTAGCAATACTAGTCAGAACTGCTTTATTACCTCTTATTTTGCCTTCAAACACTCTAGAGTTCCTCTCTTTCCACACATGGTAGATAAAGGAACAAAAGGAAAGCCTCAAAACAGGCCCCACAAGCTCACCTCCCATTGTTTTCACAAAAAGCCAAGAAATCCATTGGGACCGATTTCTAGGAGAAGTCAAACCACACCAACCACACATAACCTGCCAAATGTGCTTGGAGAAGGGGCAAGTAACAAACAAATGCTCTGAAGTTTCTAAAGGCTCCATGCAAAAGACACAAGAAGTATTATGAGTAGCAGAAGAGGGTAACTAAATAGCAAGTCTATCACCAGTAGCTAACCTACTAAGGATAGCAAGACAAGCAATGAAGCTAAATCTCGGAATATGTTTCTTAAACCAAATAAGAGGAGCCCATATCACTTTCCCACAAGCTGGAGCAAGGGCCCTATAAGTATGTCCCACAGAGAAAAGACCAGTAGGAGAAGGAGACCAAATCCAAGAGTCCATAAAGTGCTCCCTTGGGGGAGTAAGAGAAACCTCCCTAATAGTAATAAGCTCATGGGTGTTAGAAGAGGGCCAGTTCCAAGCACCATTGGTAATAACAGAGCTCACATTGGTAGACAAATCCCAACCAGTGCCTGACTGAATCCTAGACCCAAACTTGTGAGAAAATGCCCCCAAAGGGTGCCAAGGGTCTATGAGAAGAGAGAGATACTCGCCATTTCCGACCTGAGCTTTACAAAACCCAGTAAACTTGTCTCTAACTTTCAGAATCTTCATCCAACTCCAAGAAGGATTAGAGGTAAGCTTAACCAAGAAAATAGAGCTCTTCTTGATCAAGAAAACTTTGCACCAGTCCATCCAAAGAGAAGCTTTAACTAAAGAGACCAGAAACCAAAAATGCTTAGCCACAGCCACTTCATTAGCCAAAGAGAGATATATAAGGCCCAAACCACCTTGAGACCTACAGAGACACAGATCACTCCAAGCCACCTTAGCACCAGAATGCTTAATAGCTGAAGCATTCCACAAATCATTCCTCATAACCACCTGAATCATATGCAAAATCTTCTTGGGAAGAATAAAAAACCAGCCCAGAATTGAAAGATAGCATAAAGCACAGATTTAACCAACTGCAATCTACCAGCATAAGATAGGTAATTAGACTCCCAAGACTTCACTCTAGCTGTGATATGATCCACCAAAGTGACACAATCCGTTTTGTTAAGCTTTGAGGTAATCAAGGGAACCCCCAAATATCTCATAGGGAGCTCCCCAATGCTGAAATCACAAATATCCAGAATAGCTTGCATAGTAGTGGGGTGAACCCCAGACATGAAAACCAGACTTTTCTGAAGGTTAGGCTGAAGCCCAGACAGAGCCTCAAATAAGATTAAGCTATCCATAATGGTTTGAACCGAAGCAATATTACCCTTGCAAAATATAAAGAGATCATCAGCAAAGCAGAAGTTAACAATATCAAGCTCCTTACACCTCCAACGATAGCCAAACTCAGCCTTGAGAGCTGCATGCTTGAGAATACGAGTGAGAACCTCCATGACCAAGACAAAAAGATAGGGAGAGATAGGTTCACCCTGCCTAAGCCCTTTAGCACCAGAAAAGTAGCCTGTTAAATCATAATTAACGACGACAGAAAAAGAAGGAGAAGAAATACATTCTATCACACAATTAGAGAAGTGGTCAGGAAACCCCAAGTAATCAAATATTCTACCAATAATCTCCCAATTTAAGCTATCATAAGCTTTTTTTATATCCACCTTGAAAGCACATCTAGGGCTATTAGAAGCCCTATGTTTAACCTCCAACCAGCTCTTGAGATAAGAAAATATTATCTGCAATTCTTCTACCAGGCACAAAGGTTGTCTGATTGTTACTAATAAAATCAGGAAGCACTTTTTTAAGCCTATCAGCAAGCATTTTGGTAATGCATTTATAAATGACATTACAACAAGAGATAGGCCTAAAGTCACCAACCTTAGAAGGATTGGGAACCTTAGGGATAAGAGCAATGGCAGTAGAGTTAACTTGTCTTAATAAAGAATGGGAGCAAAAAAACTTCAAAACAGCTTTTGACACATCCTTGCCCACAATATGCCAACTTTTCTTAAAGAAACCAGCTGAAAACCCATCAGGACCAGGAGCTTTATTGTTACCCAAGCTAAGCACGGTGGAGTGCACACCCTCATCTAAAAAGACTTGAGCAATCCTCAAGAGAGACCTGAGCAATCTGATTAGCAATTAAAAGAGAGCTTTCGGCCCTTTGCTTCCTTTTCAACCTCCTCAAGGCAGATTTAGAGAGCTTAGGGGAAGGACCAACTTGAATTTCCAAAGTAACGATAGGAGAGGAAATTGGGGGAGCCAAATCAATGGGAGGGTCAGAATGAGTATGGGACTCACCATCTTGCTCTCTATAATCAGTTTGACCCTTAGCCTTCTTTTTACTAACCACCTCAGTCCATTCCTTGTCTTGGTCTTCCATTGAGAGGATATCAAGAGGAACATGGGCTAGAATTTTCTCATCAAAGACCATAAGCTCCCTATTTTCATGGGGAGAAGGATATCTGCTAGAAGTCTCTTCTTTCTCATCATTAACAGGATCGGTACCAGAAGTACTTTCAGCCACCTTTGGCTTGGGGGTAGGGATAGCGATATTGTTGCAATCATGGCCAAACAAATTGCACTTCCCACATCTCTTGGGGAGGCACTCATATTCCACATTTACTGTAATGGGGCCCACCCATCAAGACCATGATCCAAAGTGAAGAACTTGACAATGTTGCCCGAGGCAGAGATCTCCACACAAACTCTAGCAAAATCATGTCTGGAGCAAGAGGCAGTGAGAGAATCAGAATGAGAAGGAATACCTACTGCACTTCAAATATGGCTTAGAGCTTCTTCAGTCCATAACACCACTGAAACATTCCAAAGCTTTACCCAAACATGGACCTTATCAAGGCTTTCCTTAGAGAACTAAACATTTGGCTGCCACTCTTGGAGAATAATGAATCTAACCAAGAAGGTGCCAAGGTCCATCCTCTATCTTTTTTAGAACCAAATTTGAAGTAGAAAAGACCCTTTGCTGCTGTGACATCTTGGATGCCTCTACTTTCCCACAATTTCATTGCCACTTTCTTGACCAAATGGAGAGGAGCTGATCTGGCTATAAAATAACCCACCAAACAACCTTCCCAGCGAGCAAAGTTATCTTTAGAGATGTACTCAGGGAGCTTAACTATAATATTACCATTTTCCACCACTGTAGACTCCACAAAACCAAGGCTGAGCTTCTTTCTTTGATTGCCTTTAACTTTTTCAGCCCAAGTACCAGCTGGTTTAGCCTTACTAGGGTCCACTTTCTTCAATATCTCTTCATAGATTGCATTTTCTTGCAGCTCTGGTGAAAGAGCAAGAGAATTACTACGGGAGATAGGAGATAAAGGACAATGCCCACCACTGACTTTCTCTTTCCCCTTTGTCAAAGCACCACTAACTTTCTCTTTCCCCTTAGTCAAAGAAGCTTCCACCTATCACCCCAATGGGATATCCACATCATCATGATGAGAGAGAGAAGAAGCCTTATCTATTAAAAAATTACCTGGAGTGTCCTTTCCCTTATTAGAAAGGATAAGGGATGATTTTTGTCCAAGTTGAAGCTTGGGAGCTGGAGCCTCACTCTTCTCCAAGCTGACCTCATCACACCACTTGCCAAAAAGGAGCTGTCACTTCTCCCTTTTGATATGCTTAGCAACTGCTTTTCCTCTTCTCCAAGCAAGAGGATTTGAGATAACCTTTGGAGCTCTAGGCAAGCGGTTGATCTCCAAGCACCATCTCTAGCTCTCCGAGCACCACCTCTAGCTCCTCCTCTTATGCTACTTCTCCTAAAACTTGAACGAAGTTGCTCTGAAAGAGTCAGTTCAAATAATTTGCTCCGATTATGATCAAAAGAGTTAAAACTATCTCTAAGCTTCAAATGCTTAGAACTAATCTTTTTTGCAGCTAATAAACCCGAAGCTTCTTTGGAATGAGCTTCTAATAACCCAGGCTCAAAACAGCCAATCTCTAGTCCATATTTCATAGTATTAGGACCTTGCTTAAGAGCATTAATGCCGCTGTCATGGGCATTAACTTCCCTACCTCCCGTGCTGACCATATCCTTCAAAACAGCATGGCCATTGAAAGTCACTCCAAGCTTAGCTTTACCACCACCTGAATCTTTCTTAAAACCACCTGAAACTTGATTACCAACACCTGCAGCATGCTTAATGTACTCATCATTAACCATTGTAAAGGATCAGGGCCTCCCCTAAGGCAGGGAGACGCAAAAACTAAAAAACCAGAATTCTAGAGAGAGGGGAGAGCTTCTCTCACTAAATTTCTTGGCCTTTTTTACTTAACCACGTCACATTGGGTCTTTTGACTCCGTATGGCACGTGAAGCGCCTAAAAGGACCACAACACTCCAAGTTCTTATCCCAAACGTGTTTTGGGTGTCAAAAGTTACTTCGAGAATATGCATGCCCAAAAGATCCCAGTTTAGCAAAATTCATCTAGTTCTAAACCCGTCCCATTGGGTCTTTTTAAATCCGTATGACACAAGAAGCCCTTAAAATGACCACAACACTCTAAATTCTTATCTCAAACATGTTTTGGGTGTCAAATTCTTTTCGAGCACATGTCATGCCCAAAAGATCTATGTTTAGCAAAGTTCATCTAGTTTGGAACTAAACATGTCCCATTTGGTTATTTTGACTTTGTATGGCACTAGAAGCACCTAAAATGATCAAAATAATTCAAATGCTTATCCCAAACGTGGTTCGGATGTCAAAAGTCAGTTTGAGAGCATGCCATGCTCAAATGATCTAAGTTTACAACATCATATTTTAGAGATTATGCCTTTAACCGTGGGTTCTTTGTCTATGACATACCTGGGAGTCCCCCTCATTACTTCGAAGTTGGGAAAGACTGACTGTGACTCCTTGGTTGAGAATATTGTGGACAGAATCAGATCTTGGAAAACAAAATATTTATCTTTTGCTGGGAGGCTTCAATTGATCAAGTCAGTGTTGGCAGCTATGTTTCAATTCTGGTGTGGGTTGTTTATTATCTCCAAACTATCTTTGGAATGCTAATGAGGCGAAACAATCTGGGGCCGAAGTAGCTTGGGAGGATCTTTGCTTCCCTAAATCTCATGGGAGGGTCTTGGTTTAAAGGACTTGATTCTGTCCAATGAAGTTTCAGTTGAAGGATTGGTGCTTCACCTTCCTAGTGAAAAAGAGCTCCATTATATTACTCCTATTCCTTCTGCTTGCTCTTGGGTTTTGAGAAAGATTTTGAAATTGAGGGATAAATTCTCTCCCTTTTGTAATGTTACTATTGGCAATGGGGAGTCTGTGAGGCTTCTTACTGATCAATGGCACCCTTTGGGGGTTCTCATTACCAAATTTGGCCCAAGGCTTCTCTCGGGTACAGAGTGGGATATTGACTCTAGATTGAGTAAGGTGATTTGAAATGGTTGGTGGAATTGGCCCTCTTCAAACACTTTTGAGCTTATGGAGATTAGAGATACCCCTCTCCCCTCTCCCAAGGGTCTAGTGAGGGATTCTTGGGCTTGGACCCCTAGCAAGAAAGGGTTTTCTCTGTTAAAGATACCTATAAAGCCCTTGCTCTGGATAGGGAGTGTGTGAGGTGGGCTAAGCTGATTTAGTTCAATCGCCATGTGCCTAGGTTTAGCTTCCTCTCTTGAGTGGCTATCAAAGGCAAGTTGCTAACTAAGGATAGAATGGAACATTGGTCCATTCCTACATCTATTAGCCCTATTTTGCTTGGGAAGGTGTTTGTCACCTAAGCACCTTTTTTGGGATGCATCACAAGGCCAATTTGGTCGTCTTCTAGCTAAATGTGGTTTGAGCAGCCGCCACTCCAACTGATGTCAATGGATCTCTTGGCTCCTAGTTAAGGCCAAAGGTAAGTCCATTGCTAGCTCCATTCTGAAGCTTCAGTTCACAGCCTTTATCTACCATACTCAGTGAATATAAATGGTGAGCTGCATGGTTACTTTAGGGGTGCTAAAGGAATTAGACAAGGGGATCCAATCTCTCCTTACATCTTCGTCATCATCATGGAGGTCTTGACAGGGATCTTGAGCTTTGCAGCCAAACACTCAGAGTTCCAGTTCCATTGGAGGTGCAAAGAGCTTAACTTAGTCAATCTGTGCTTTGCTGATGACCTACTCTTATTCTGTAAAGGAGACAAAAACAGCGTGCATGTGCTTAAGGAAGCTTTGGCCATTTTCCAAGAGCTATCAGGGCTTCAACCAAATATTTCAAAGAGTCAACTGTTCTTATCAGGGGTGAGCCCAGAGATGTCTTCTATCATTCATGCTGAACTGGGTTTTACAGAAGGGTCTCTTTCAGTTAGATATCTTGGTGTCCCACTCATTACAACCAAGCTTACCAAATCAGATTGTCAAGGTTTGGTGACAGACTCACTATGAGAATCAGTTTTTGGGAATCAAAGTATTTGTCTTATGCAGGAAGACTCCAACTTATCAAGACTGTCCTTATGGCTATGGTCAACTTTTGGAGTGGTCTCTTCATTCTCCCTAAAAAAGTGGTGAAGACAGTCCAATGCTTGGTAAGAAATTTTTATGGAATGGCCATGATACTAAAGCTTCTGGGGCCAAGGTAGCTTAGGCAGACCTATGTTTTGACAAGTGTACAAGGTGGGTTGGGTCTTAGGGATTTGGTTCTAGCTAATGAAGTTGCTATAGCCAAACACTTATGGTCCTTGCTACTCCCTTCTAAAATATCACTTTGGAAAGATTGGTGTCAAACATACCTAATCAGAAAGAGTTCAATTTTCTTGGTTTCCATTCCTTCTAACCCATCTTGGGTTTGGAGAAAGCTTCTCAAGCTCAGGAGCAAGTTTCTGCCCTTTTGCTCTATAACTATTGGAGATGGTACTACTGTGAAGCTTCTTATAGATAATTGGCATCCTCTAGGTGTCCTTTGGGCCAGATTTGGTCAAAGACTTTTGTCAGGAACTTCTTGGACTATGGACTCTATGGTGAGTGTTGTCATTCAAGACAATCAATGGCATTGGCCAACTTCAAACACCTTTGAGTTTCTTGAGATTAGAAGTGTTCCAATTCCTTCTCCCCAAGCTCAACAACAATTTTTTTACAAAAAAAAAGATCCTTTATCACTCTTTGGTGGTCAACTTACAAGACTTAGAGCCCAAAATTTCAAGAAAGCAATTATTGGGCTGATTCAAGAAAATTGAAATGATTCTGGAAAAGTGAAGCCCAATGTGGGTCCAAATGAAAATCAAGGCTTTATCCATGTCCAAGGCCATTGAAGAGTCTAATTAGCATACAAAAGCAATTGAAAAGGATAATGAACCTACAAAAACGTGTTCATCAAGATAAGGCCATGAAAGGGCATGAATGGGACTATTTTCAAGAGGTAGATGATGAATTTGATTGCTGCCCTAGCTTCATGGAACCCTTCCTCTTTAGTTGTTGCTCCACTTTGATAGTCATGTGAACCATGTCCTCCAACTCCACATAGTGTTACAACTCCACCACATTTGCAATGTCTCGATTGAGGCCGTAGCCTTTCGTTCCTCCTCGACATTGGCTTGAATCATAGTAACATCGTTGAAATAGTCTTCCACACTCCTTGATCCTTGCCTCAAGCTTTGTAACTTTTGGTAAAGATCTAGGTAGTAGTGCATGGACACGAATCTCCTCCGCATGATGGCCTTCATCTCTTCCAAAGTCTCAACTAGTCTCAAACCATTCCTTCTCTGATTCAACCCTAATTGGCCCGCCAAACGATAGCATAATCCGTGAATTCGATGGCTGCCAATTTTACTTTCTTCAACTCAGAGTAGTTATGGCAATTAAACACCAACTCCATTCTCTTCTCTCATTCTAAATAAGCTTCAGGATCATTCTTGCCTTGAAATGATGGTATCTTCATCTTAATGCTACCCAAATTGTTGTCCACTCTCTCACCAAATCTATCTTCTCTATTACCATGTCGGAATCCCCTATCTCCATCCCCACGGCCTAATCTGCCCATGTGAGAATACCGGTCCTCTTCATCGAAATCTTCCCTAAATTCTTCCTCATACTCAACCCTAGGTGATCGTCTCTCCCTCCGATGCCCAATAGGAGCTCTAGGTTGCTCCACCTGTGTTTCCATCCGATCAATCCTCTCATGCACTCGTTCCAGCCCATCTCCCAACATTCTTTTCAATTCACCCACTAACGCCTCCATTTGTAACTTTGTAATGCCACCTTCTGCCATTCCTCCACTACCATTGTTGTTTGACATACTTGAAAGAGAATAAGATTAGTAAAAAAATGAAGGCCCTCACAATCTCTCATTCACGTGTTTACACTCAAAAATTTGAGGTTCACTCAATTTCTCTCGTGTTTCACTCAAAATATTCGGCTTTTACCCTCTGTTTTCTCACACACTCTTACCTTTTTACCACTCTTAGTTCTCTTTCGGTTCTTGTTAAAACTAAAATAGGAATCTGGAATTTTCAAGCAACAACCAAAAGATCTAAACAAATTAAACACTATGAGAAGATAAGGAAAGGAAACAACTAAGAGATAAGGAAACGAAAGGAGATCAACTTATACTATCTCTTTTTTTTTACAAAAGATAAGATAGGACAAGATAAGGTAAGATGAGATAAGATGGGATAAGATGAGATAAGATGGGATAAGATGAGATAAGATAAGATAAGATGAGATGAGATAAGATAAGATAATGTTTAGATAAGATAAGATAAGAAAAAATATTATACGCAAAGATATGATTAGATAAGATAAGATGATAAGGTGATAAGATGATAAGATGATAAGATGATAGAATTCTATCTTTAATTTAATGTTCAAATTCAGATTTGTAAAAGATAGAGATGATATGTGATAAGATGATAGCTAAAACAATGGAAACTCGAATTTGAAATTTGAAATTCCAAATTTTTAGATGAAACTACGCAGAAACATTAACCACCTTGAAAAGTGATCAAAACTATGAAATCTGGCTTCACAATGGACGTACAGATTGTAGATCTCGAAAATCTGTTCGATCTGATAGGTAATAATAACTATTTCAACACCCGAATAAAAAATTATGATCATTTTTCAGAACCACCGTCAAAATCAGAAATAAATCATAATTGAATCTGACTCTAGAGAACCAAAAGCTTTGATATCAAATGATACGGACCCACTAGGCGACCTGCCATAGGAACCCAATAACAATGATGGTTCAAGAACCCATGAATCAATTTTAAAGAAGAAGACACACCGACCCGTTTTCTATGACACAAAGAGAACCTTAGGTGTTAGACCTAAGACCCAAATTGATGTTTTGAAACGAACCAAATGTATGATTTAGATGCCACACTCAAGATTACAAAGGAAAAGTGAGTCAAGTCTAGGTTTTAGACGCTACAAGAATATTCTTGATAAGTCTGAAAAAGAAGAACCAAAGAGAAAACTCTTATAAAGAAATTATATTAATCAAAATTGTTTAATACGTTATGAAACCATACTTAAATAGAAAAAACTAAAAGCTTAAAGAGTCCTAAATTGTTTAAATCACCTAAACAAATTTTAAAAAGATAAAAAAATTTTAATTGCCATAAATAAGGAACTTGTAATCTACCCAAAAGACTCCTATTGGTTGTCCACTTCAAGGTTAGGATTGCCAAGTTGTATTGATTCCTTGTCATCATTTAAAATGTCAAGTCATACTCAATGTGGGCTGCCATGTTGGACTCCACATCTTGTTCCATGTAGGCTACCATGTTGGATGCCATATCATGCTCCATGTATGATGTCATGTTGGACGCCACATCATGCTCCATGTGGACTGCCATGTTGGATGCCACAACATGCTCCATGTAGGCTGCCATGTTGGACGCCCCGTTATGCTCCATGTAGGTTACGAGGTTGACAAGTCTAACTTATTCTTTTCCAAACTTAGACATCTCCACACTTGTTTGGACCTCCACTTGCTCCAGTAGCCTATTGAGTGCTTCAGCCACCCTCTTTGCTCTAACTCTTGTGATTGGACCGCTTGGTACTTGAAGTGGATCCATCCTTTGAGCTTGTGCAACCGGATCCTCATCGTTCCCTCTTTCTTGAGAAGGATTTGTCCTCAAATTGTCTTCTACATCAAACGGGGACAAGTCAGTCACATTAAATGTAGCACTTACATTGTACTCACCAAATTCATCTCGTTTGGGCCTAAACACGTCCCATTGTGTCTTTTTTGACTCCGTATGGCGCTAGAAGCACCTAAAATGCCCACAGCACTCCAAATGCTCATACCAAACGTGTTTTGGGTCTCAAAAGTCAGTTCAAGATACATGACATGCAAAAAAATCAAAGTTTAGCCAAGTTTGTCTAGTTTGGGCCTAAACATGTCCCATTATGTCTTTTTGACTCCGTATGGCACTATGATATGGAACCTCCAAGAATAAGCGTGAGAACCCCTTTATGTATAGGAACCCATGGAGCATTAATGTGAAAACTCCAATAACCATTTTGACAACAACTCCTAAGAAAGGCTAGAAAAACATATTTCTTGGATAGATGATCAAGAACTAGAATAGAGAAAACTTGTTTTTGAATTTCAGTTTTGAAACACTCCACAAGAAGGTGATCAATCTACTTGGATGTTTCTTAAAGCATGTATTCCACTCAAGAACACAAAGATTAAAGCAAAAACAACCTTTAGGTTTTCAATAATAAATTCTGGACCCCTAAAACATTCGAACAAGGCATATTTATAGCCTTTACAAAGGCTTCCTAAAAACAGTGGTTTCTAAAAAACAAAGGTTTCCTAAAAACAAATGTTTCTAAAAAACAAAGGTTTCCTAAAAATAAATGTATCTAAAAATAAAGGTTTCCTAAAAACCAAGGTTTCTAAAAAACAAAGGTTTCCTAAAAACCCTAAACACAAAATAGGAAACTTGCCTAATTATATTTTAAATAGAAATAAACTCAGTTAATCTAAATAAAACTAATGTACTCTAAATATAAGTAAAATTTCAGCCAACCCCTACGATTGCTTTGCTAATATGGAAAATGTCTTGATTATCATTTGGACTCATCTTCACATGTAATTTTTCAGAATCAGCCCAAAACTCCTTGATAGTCTTTTTCTTTGAATTTCTGAGATCTTGCCCTTGTAATTTACCCATTTTGAATGTGTAACTGATTTCCTTTGAATTGCTTCGTGGTTCTCATCATTCCCCCATTCCTCAAAAGGATTCGTCCTTGAATCTTCACTTGATATGGACCAGTCCTTTAGGATGTAACATAGTTGGAAATCTTTCCTTCGTCATGTTGTTGTACTCAAAAGAACTTTGTTGCACAAACTCAATTTTTTTGGAAAGTAACAAAATTAGGAAAGTAACGGTTTTAGGAAAGTACTTAATTTAGAAATAAATATCTATCTAGAATTAGGAAAGTAATAAATTTAGAAACAAATATCTTCCTAGAATTAGGAAAGTAACTAATTTAAAAACAAATATCTTCCTAGAATTACGAAAGTAACTAATTTAGAAACAAATATCTTCCTAGAATTAGTAAAGTAACTAATTTTTTATCCTTTTTTCAATGAAATTCTCTCTTTTTTTTTCTTTTCTTTTCTTTTATTATACGAACTCTTCTTTTTTCTTCTTTCTTTTTTTGCACGAATTTTCTTTTTATTATATATTCTTCAACAAAAACAAAAACTGAATTTAAAAGACAAGAACAAAATGCTAGAAATCAGAATTAAAGAAAACGGAATTTTGAAAAGATAGAACCTGACCAAAAGCCAAAGCTCTGATACCAAATGATACGGAACCTCCAAGAATAAGCTTGAGAACCCTTTTATGTATAGTAATCCATGAAACATTAACATGAAAACCCAAATAACCAATTCGGCAACAACTTCTAAGAAAGGCTAGAAAAACAGATTTCTTAGATAGATTATCAAGAAGCAAGAGCCCTAGCTGAGCCCTAGCTGAAATATCATTGCAAGAGGCCTGATTAAAGCACATGAGAGCTTTCTTAACTGATTTGAGCTTAGAAGTCAGCTTAAACATGGCTGAACCCCTCACCTCAACTCCCCATGCTCTTTCGACCACTGGCCAAAAACCCTCTCTGTCAATCCAAAAATCAAAGAATCTGAAGCAAGTCTTAGGTCTGGCATTGCTTCCACCCCCCCCCCCCCTTAATAATGATGGGGCTATGATCAGAAGCACCCGAAGAATGAAAAGTGCAGGTAAAAGAAGGGAAAAATCTAACCACAAAGAGTTGATTAAAGCTCTATCCAATTTTTTCATGATATACGTACCATCATCATGGCGATTATTCCAAGTGAATTGTCCCATTCAAACCTGCCTCCTACCTTCTCATTAGGGTGTAAAGATTCATTAAAGTCACATGTGATAATCCAAGGGGATTGAGCACACTTTCCATGGTGCTGAACAAGGCTGTTCCAAAGCTCAATTCTCTCAGAGCTAGAGTTTGAAGCATACACGAAAGAAGCAAAGAAAACGATTCCTGAGAGTCTCAAAGTGATTTTACACAAAATAGTCCGATTGGAGCTAAAGATAGACTCCACCTCAAGCATTTCTGGATCCCAAGCAACCCAAATCCTCCCTCCTTGAGAAAAATCATAATTAGCTAGAATCTGCCAATTAGGGAACACACTTTGAGCAATTGAAGAAAAGTTAGGCAATTTCACCTTAGTTGAAAGTCTCTACACAACTTTCTGACCTCCGCTTGCTTGAGAGTACTATTAAAATCTCACACATTCCAAGTGGCAAGATTAATCACAGATGGATTGGGCAGTGTGATGCAAATCTAGGAGCTGAAAATGGACGTGGGGCTGAGCATACACGCGAAAATGTAGCGGAACTTGCACAAGATCCTTCATCACTCCCTGGTGGTCCAATTACAAGACTTAGAGCAAAAAATTTCAAGAAAGCAATTATTGGGCTGATTCAAGAGAATTGAAATGATTCTGGAAAAGTGAAGCCCAATGTGGGTCCAAATGAAAATCAAGGCTTTATCCATGTCATCAAGGCCATTGAAGAGTCTAATTAGCATACAAAAGAAATCGAAAAGGATAATGAACCTACAAAAACATGTTCATCAAGATAAGTCCATGAAAGGGCATGAATTGGACTATTTTCAAGGCTATGAAATAGGGGGATGAATCTAGCTTGGATTGGTTATGCTTAAATACATTTTTCATAGTCACTTAGCATACAAAAGCAATTGAAAAGGATAATGAACCTACAAAAACGTGTTCATCAAGATAAGGCCATGAAAGGGCATGAATTGGACTATTTTCAAGGCTATTAGATAGGGGGATGAATCTAGCTTGGATTGGTTATGCTTAAATACATTGTTCATAGTCAATTAGCATAAAAAAGCAATTGAAAAGGATAATGAACCTACAAAAACGTGTTCATCAAGATAAGGCCATGAAAGGGCATGAATTGGACTATTTTCAAGGCTATTAAATAGGAGGATGAATCTAGCATGGATTGGTTATGCTTAAATACATTGTTCACAGTCAATTAGTGATATTTACTTATTATTAGTAGTCAAAAAAGGTCAAAAAACGTGGGAACTTTTTTACTTTAATGTTGGTGTTGTTTCAAAGCTAAAATTAATCCTTTTCCTATTCTTGGAGGGTTGTTCCAAGTATAAAACATGGTACCCACGAAATTGGTAATCATGTTATGAATATTGAAAACAAGTTTATGTTATTGTGAGGTGTGTCCTCTTTGTTCTTGAAAGAACTCTTGAACTTATCAAGTTAGTCTTGTGGCGTTCAAACAACCATACTTATCACCTTGATTCTTGAGTGATCCTTAGGTTTCTTGGTGTGGTGTTTCTATCCTTCGTAGTCTTAGTTCTTATCTTGCTAGATAACGGGTTAAGGCTCAACAATCTTGTCTTTCACGTTCTTGGGGTTCTTGAACCATCATTGTTATCGGGTTTCATCGTAAATCGTCGGTGAGGTTCATATCATTTAGTCTTGTGGCGTTCAAACAACCAAACTTATCTCCTTGATTCTTGAGTGATCCTTAGGTTTCTTGGTGTGTCGTTTCTATCCTTCGTAGTCTTAGTTCTAATCTTGCTAGATAACGGGTTAAGGCTCAACAATCTTGTCTTTCACATTCTTGGGGTTCTTGAACCATCATTGTTATCGGGTTTCATCGTAAATCGTCGGTGGGGTTCATATCATTTAGTCTTGTGGCATTCAAACAACCAAGCTTATCACCTTGATCCTTGAGTGATCCTTAGGTTTCTTGGTGTGGCATTTCTATCCTTCGTAGTCTTAGTTCTTATCTTTCTAGATAATGGGTTAAGGCTCAACAATCTTGTCTTTCACGTTCTTGGGGTTCTTGAACCATCATTGTTATCGGGTTTCATCGTAAATCGTCGGTGGGGTTCATATCATTTGGTATCAGAGCTTTGGTTCTAAGGCAAGTTTGACTATCCTTTATCTTTATTTTTTTCTTATTTCTTTCTGTATCGAGAAAAAAAAAGAAAAAAAGGAGAGAAAAATAGAAAAAAAGAAGAAGATGAGGAGTCTACAAAAAAACAAAAGCAATAAGAATTTTTTTGTTCCAATCATGTTTCTCATTTTCTCAACTCTTTTGACCCAAAAAAAACAGAGTTATCAAAATCCGTTACAGACTTGTTTGAATTTTGGGTAATTATTGAAACCATAGAAACCGTGCATTCCATTCATTTTCTATCGTAATCAAATTTTGACCATTTGTGAGTTTTGATTATTTCTCATTTTGAATTGCTGCTGGATATTTTTATTTGGTTACTTGTGTTTGATTAAAGGCTAAAGAGACACAAAAGAGTGGAAAAATGCAAGAGTGTGTGAGACCATAAGAGGGTAAAAGCCATTTAGAGTGAAAACATGAGAGTGAGTGAATAATTGTTGAGTGAAACACGTGAGGGAGTGTTTGTGAGGTTTCGAATCTTATTTTCCAGATTCTAAATATGTCCAATAATCAAGACGAAGACGTATTCAAAGAAGTTCAACAACAAGCCATTCCGAACCTTCAAATGCAAGCGATGTTGGGGGAAATGAGTCGTATGCTGAGGGCTGAATTAGAACCTATTCAATAGAGGTTGGATAGGGTAGAAATGGGAACACCTAGGGGGCAGCAACATGAAATTCCCAATAGACAGCGAGGTGGGCGTGTTCGTTGGGAAAATGCTGAGGAAGAAGCGGAATTGGACGAGTTTGAAGAGCCATATATGAACCAGGGCAGGTTTGAGCGTGGTTGTGGGAATAGAGAAGTTAGGATGGGTAGATCTAGGAGGGATAATGATCTAGGAAACATAAATATCAAAATCCCATCTTTTCAAGGTAAAAATGATCCGGAAGCTTACTTGGAGTGGGAAACTAAAGTGGAGATGGTGTTTGATTGTAACAACTATTCGGAGATAAAGAAGATTAAGTTGGCAGCAATTGAATTCACCAATTATGCCATTGTTTGGTGGGATCAATTACAAAATAATAGAAGGAGGAATAGAGAGCCACCAGTGGGCACTTGGGAGGAGATGAACTTTACTTATGAGGAGACGTTTTGTACCAAGCCACTATTATAGGAGTTTGTTTCAAAAACTACAGAGGCTAACCCAAGGTTCCAAGAGTGTAGATGAATACTACAAGGAGATGAAGGTAGCTATGATCCGGGCAAATGTGGAAGAGGACCGTGAAGCCACCATGGCTAGGTTTTTCCATGGTTTAAATTGTGAAATTGCGCATATAGTTGAGTTACAACACTATGTTGAGTTGTCGGATATGGTGCATCAAGCCATAAAAGTGGAGGAACAACTCAAACGCAAAAGGATAGGCTAGGAGAGGATAACTTGTGGCTTCCACTAGTACATGGAAGATAGCCCCTAAAAGGGATGAGCAGCAACAAAGCAAGTCGAAATTTGAACAATATAAGAATGCCAAATCCACGACGAACACTTCTCTAGGTAACATCGAAACTTCTATTTCTAAAACCGTGATATTAGGTGTTTTAAATGTCAAGTGCGGGGTCACATAGCTAGCCAATGTGTAAACAAAAGGGCGATGGTGAGAAATTCCACCTTTAGAAGATGCTGATGACGAGCAAAATGCTGTGGTTGGGGAATTATTGGTAGCAAGGCGAGCTCTCAACATGCAAGTTAAGGAGGAAGAAAGCAACCAAAGGGAGAATTTGTTTCATACTCGATGCTTTGTCAAAAACAAAGTTTGCAGCCTAATTATTGATGGGGGAAGTTTCACAAACGTGGCCAGCATTGATTTGATTTCATACCTAGTGCATCGATTCCAAACTGACCTGACTATAGAAGCAATCCTGAGGAAACAAAGGAACTTCAAAGGCAAGTAAGTGAATTATTGGAGAAGGGTTATATGCGTGAAAGTATGAGTCCTTGTGCAGTTCCGGCGCTGCTAGTTCCTAAGAAAGATGGTACATGGAGGATGTGTGTAGATTGCCGAGCCATTAACAACATAACGGTAAAGTATCGTCATCGTATTCCTAGACTAGATGATATGCTAGATGAATTGCATGGTTCTTGTTTTTTTACAAAAATTGATCTTAAGAATGGATATCACCAAATTAGAATGAAAGAAGGTGATGAATGGAAAACTGCCTTCAAAACTAAACACGGTTTGTACGAGTGGTTAGTGATGTCTTTTGGTTTAACTAAAGCTCTGGGCACATTTATGCGTTTGATAAATCATGTTTTACGTGCATTTATTGGTAGATTTGTAGTTGTATATTTTGATGATATCCTAATTTATAGCATAAACATGGAAGAACATGCATGGTAGATTTGTGTTTCTTGGCTTTGTTGTTAGGTCTAAAGGAATTGAGGTGGACGAGAAAAATGTTAAGGCAATACTCAGTGGCCAACGCCAAAAACAATCAGCCAAGTGAGGAGTTTTCAGGGCCTAGCTAGCTTCTATAGACGGTTTGTACGTGATTTTAGTAGCTTGGCCGCCCCTCTTACTGAAGTCATCAAGAAAAATGTTCCATTTAAGTGGGAAAAGGAATAAGAAAAAGCATTCAATTTGATCAAAGAAAAGTTAACTAATGCACCATTGCTTATTTTACCTAACTTTGCGAAAACATTTGAAATTGAGTGTGATGCCTCAGGAATAGGTATTGGAGATGTTTTGATGCAAGAAGATCGTCCCGTGGCTTATTTTTGTGAAAAGTTGAGTGGGGCAGTTCTAAATTATCCAACTTATGATAAAGAGATGTACGCTTTGGTGAGGGCATTGGAAAATTGGCAGCATTATCTATGGCAAAAGGAGTTTGTGATTCACACGGATCATGGATCCTTGAAATATTTGAAAGGACAGTAAAAGTTGAACAAACGACATACCAAGTGGGTAGAATTCATTGAAACATTTCCTTATGTGATCAAATATAGGCGAGATAAGGAAAATGTGGTTGCTGATGCATTGTCCCGAAGGTATGCCTTACTTTCAATTTTATAGACAAAATTACTTGGTTTTGAATACATTAAGGATTTGTATGCACAAGATTCTGATTTTGGTAATGTGTTCAATGCATGTGAAAAAGTGGCAATTGATAAGTTTTATAGGCATAATGGATTTCTGTTTAGGAAAAATCAATTGTGTGTGCCTATGTGTTCTTTGCGTGAATTGCTTGTGAGAGAAGCTCATGGAGGAGGATTAATGGGCCATTTTGGAGTAGCTAAGACTTTTGGAGTTTTGCATGAACATTTCTTTTGGCCTCATAAGAAGCATGATGTGCAAAGAATCTGTGAAAAATGTATCACATGTAAACAAGCTAAGTCTAAATTAAAACCTCATGGTTTGTACACCCCTTTGCCTATACCCAGTAAACCTTGGACTGATATTTCTATGAATTTTATTTTGGGTTTACCTAGAACTAAGAGGGGGAGAGATTCAATTTTTGTGGTGGTTGACAGGTTTTCTAAAATGACACACTTCATTACATGTCATAAAACGATGATGCATCACATATAGCTTATTTGTTCTACAAAGAAATTGATAGGTTACATGGCATGCCTAAGACCATTGTTTCTGATAGAGATGCAAAGTTTTTGAGTTACTTTTGGAACAATTTATGGGGAAAGTTGGGAACCAAGTTATTATTTTCTACTACTTGTCATCCACAAACTGATGGTCAAACTGAAGTAGTGAATAGAATTTTGTCTTCTTTATTGCGTGCTATCATTAAGAAGAACTTGAAAACGTAAGAAGATTGTTTGCCACATGCTGAATTTGCTTACAATAGAAGTGCACATTCAGCAACTAAGTTTTCACCGTTTGATATTGTTTATGGATTTAATCCTTTGTCTCCGTTGGATTTAATTCCTTTACCTTTGAGTGGACGTGTAAACTTAGACGGGAAAAAGAAGGCTGAATTTGTGAAGCAAATTCATAAGAAGGCACAACTGAATATTGAAAGGAGGACTGAACAATATGTCAATCAAGCCAACAAGGGACGCAAGAAGATAGTTTTTGAACCAGGAGATTGGGTTTGGTTGCACTTGAGAAAAGAGCATTTTCCGGAGCAGCGACATTCAAAACTCCTACCTCGGGATGTTGATTTGAGGACAAATCCTTCTCAAGAGGGGGAGAATGATGCAAATCTAGGAGCTGAAAATGGACGTGGGGCTGAGCATACACGCGGGAATGTAGCGGAACTTGCACAAGATCCTTTATCACTCCCTGGTGGTCCAATTACAAGACTTAGAACCCAAAATTTCAAGAAAGCACTTATTGGGCTGATTCAAGAGAATTGGAATGATTCTGGAAAAGTGAAGCCCAATGTGGGTCCAAATGAAAATCAAGGCTTTATCCATGTCATCAAGGCCATTGAAGAGTCTAATTAGCATACAAAAGCAATTGAAAAGGGTAATGAACCAACAAAAACTTGTTCATCAAGATAAGTCCATGAAAGAGCATGAATTGGACTATGTTCAAGGCAATGAAATAGGGGGATGAATCTAACTTGGATTGGTTATGCTTAAATACATTTTTCATAGTCAATTAACATACAAAGACAATTAAAAAGGATAATGAACCTAGAAAAACGTGTTCATCAAGATAAGGCCATGAAAGGGCATGAATTGGACTATTTTCAAGGCTATTAAATAGGGGGATGAATCTAGCATGAAAGTAACCAAAGGGAGAATTTGTTTCATACTCGATGCTTTGTCAAAAACAAAGTTTGCAGCGTAATTATTGATGGGGAAGTTGCACAAACGTGGCCAGCACTTATTTTGTGGAGAAGTTGTCCTTAACAACCTTAAAACACACTCGTCCTTATCGGCTTCAATGGCTGAATGAATGTGGCGAAATCAAGGTGACAAAGCAAGTGTTGGTAGCATTTTCCATTGGAAAATATGAGGATGAGGTGCTTTGTGATGTGGTTCCTATGCATGCATGTCATATATTGTTGGGGAGACCATGGCAATATGATCGAAGGGCTACACATGATAGATTCACAAATAAGTTTTCTTTTACATTTGAAAAGAAACTTATTACTCTTGTTCCATTAACTCCAAAACAGGTTACGGAGGATCAAGTAAAGTTTAAAAGATCAAATGAAAAGGAGAGAGAGAGAGAAAGAAAGGCTGAAATTGAGAGGAAAGAAAATGAGAGAAAAGAAACTAAGGGAAAATAAAAAGAGAGCATTTTAGCCTTAGTGAGAGCAAGAGTGTGTGAGACCATAAGTGGGTAAAAGCCATTTAGAGTGAAAACACGAGAGTGAGTGAATAATTGTTGAGTGAAACACATGTGGGAGTGTTTGTAAGGTTTCGAATCTTATTTTCCAGATTCTAAATATGTCCAATAATCAAGACGAAGACGTATTCGAAGAAGTTCAACAACAAGCCATTCCGAACCTTCAGATGCAAGCGATGTTAGGGGAAATGAGGCATATGCTGAGGGCTGAATTATAAACTATTCAAGAGAGGTTGGATAGGGTAGAAATGGGAACACCAAGGAGGTAGAAGGAGAAGGAAGATTTAATGATATGAACCCCACCGACGATTTACGATGAAACCCGATAACAATGATGGTTCAAGAACCCTAAGAACGTGAAAGACAAGATTGTTGAGCCTTAGAACCTGGCTTTGATACCTAATGATATGAACCCATTGTTCACAGTCAATTAGTGATATTTACTTATTATTAGTAGTCAAAAAAGGTCAAAAAATGTGGGAACTTATTTACTTTAATGTTGGTGTTGTTTCAAAGCTAAAATTAATGCTTTTCCTATTATTGGAGGGTTGTTCCAAGTATAAAACATGGTACCCACGAAATTTATAATCATGTTATGAATATTGAAAACAAGTTTATTGTGAGGTGTGTCCTCTTTGTTCTTGAAAGAACTCTTGAACTTATCAAGTTAGTCTTGTGGCGTTCAAACAATCAAACTTATCACCTTGATCCTTAGGTTTCTTGGTGTGGTGTTTCTATCCTTCGTAGTCTTAGTTCTTATCTTGCTAGATAAAGGGTTAAGGCCCAACAATCTTTTCTTTCACATTCTTGGGGTTCTTGAACCTTTCTCTTTCTTCTTCAACTTCTTCTTGGAGCTCTTAGAATCATTGTCTTCATTAGTACCCATTTTCATCTCCTCCTCACCATCGGGAGCCTCTTCGTTGGGTGGGAGCATGGCTATAGGGCTATCCAAAGAACTACGCTCCAAATCGTTGAAACATGGCACAATAGCTAAGCTTTTATCTGCTAAAGGAGACTTCTTTCCAAATTTCTTTTTTGTGACCACTGTCCATCCTTCTCCTGAATCAGATTCAGTAGGAGTGGTAATTGGATAAGATGGGGAGGTTAATGGTGGCAATGGAAATTATAGGGAGCTTGGGGGTTGATATTTTGGTGGGGCTAGGAGATGGAGATGAGGTGTCTTCGGGGGAGTGGTCAAGTTGGTGCGGGTAGTAAGATGCGCAAGCTCGATAGAGCCTTGGTTAACGGTGAATCGGGCTATGTTGTTTCCTGCTACTTCTTGCCATTTTCACACCCCGGGTATCTCTGATCACTCTCCTATTATTATTCAGCTTAGGGCTAACTCAGCTAGACCTAAGCCTTCTTTTAAGTTCTTTGATTTTTAGATGGATTTTGAAGGCTTCTGGGCTGCTCTTAAGGATGCGTGGGAGATTGACGTGTTTGGGACAGCCATGTTTTGTCTCTATAAGAAGCTTAAATCTGTAAAATTTTCTCTTAAGAAATTTAATGCCTATTTTTGCTCAGATATTTCTAAAAGGGCTCTTATGGCTAGAGAAGTCCTCTCTAAAGTGCAAGCTGACCTTATTGCCTCTCCTAGTATTGTCTCTCTTCAAGAGGAGGAGAAAAATAGATTAGCTGATTTCACTAAGCTCAGGAATGCAGAAGAAGATTTTCTGAGGCAAAAAAGCAGAGTTGATTGGCTTGCCTTGGGTGATCAGAATTCCTCTTTCTTTTTTCAGAAACTAAAGAAGAATAGAGTCAGATCCAGAATTAATCAGTTGGTTAATGAGGAGGGTGATCTTATTACTGATGACCAGGCTATCAAAGATCAAATTCTTTCTTATTATGGGAATCTTCTTGGGACTTCTCACATTGATCAGGAGGTGGATTGGAGTGTTCTCTCTCAGATTCTCCCTAATAAGCTCTCTCAAGCTCACTTAGCTATCCTCAACCACCCTTATACAGAGGAAGACGTTCACACAACTATGTTTAGTTTGGGGAGTAGTAAAGCCCCTGGTCCAGATGGCTTCTCTGCTGGTTTCTTCAAAAGACGTTGGCATATTTTAGTTAAAGATGTTACTAAGGCTGTTTTGGAGTTTTTTAGCTCCCAATCAATATTGAAACAGGTTAACTCTACTGCCATTGCTCTTATACCTAAGGTCCCCAATCCTTTGAAGGTTGGTGACTTTAGGCCTATATCTTGTTGTAATGTTGTTTATAAATGCAATGCTAAAATGCTTGCTGATAGACTTAAAAGAGTGCTCCCTAATCTTATTAGTAGCAACCAGACTGCTTTTGTGCCAGGGAAGAGAATTGCTGACAACTTCCTCTTATCTCAAGAGCTGGTTAGAGGTTACCATAGGCCTTCTAATAGTCCCGGATGCGCTTTCAAGGATGATATCAAAAAGACTTATGATAGCTTGAATTGGGAGAGTATCGGGAGAATCTTTGACTGTTGGGGTTTCCTAATCATTTCTCTAACTGTGTGATGGAGTGTATCTCCTCTCCTTCATTCTCTATTGTGGTCAATGGTGCGTTAACTGGGTACTTCTCTGGTGTTAAAGGGCTTAGACAGGGTGATCCTATCTCTCCCTATCTGTTTGTGTTGGTTATGGAGGTTCTATCCGGTATTCTCAAGCATGCTTCTCATATAGCGAACTTTGGCTATCACTGGAGGTGTAAAGGAGCTTGGTATTGTTAACTTGTGCTTTGCTGATGATCTCTTTATCTTCTGTAAGGGTGATATTACTTCTGTTCAACTTATTATGGAGAGCTTAAACTTGTTTGAGGCAATGTCTGGTCTTCAACCTAATCTACAAAAAAAGTCAGATTTTCATGTCTGGGGTCCATCCATCCACTTCTCAAGCAATTCTGGACTTGTGCAATTTCAGCATTGGGGAGCTTCCTATGAGATACTTAGGGGTTCTTTTGATTTCCTCAAAGCTTAGAAAAACAGATTATATCACCCTAGTAGACCATATCACAGCTAAGGTGAAGTCTTGGGAGTCTAACTACATTTCTTATGCTGGAAGATTATAGTTGGTTAAATCCGTGCTCTATGCTATTTTTCAATACTGGGCTAGCTTATTTATTCTTCCCAAGAAGACCTTAAATATGATTCAGGTGGTTATTAGGAATTACTTGTGGAACGCATCAGTTGTAAAGCATTCTGGTGCTAAAGTGGCTTGGAGTGACTTGTGCCTTGATAAGTCCCAAGGAGGTTTGGGCCTTAAAATCTCTCTCTAGCTAATGAAGTGGCTGTGGCTAAGCATTTCTGGTTCCTGGTATCTTTGGATAAAGCTTCCTTTTGGAAGGATTGGTGCAAGTTTTTCTTGATCAAGAAGAGCTCTATCTTCTTGGTTAAGCTTGCCACTAATCCTTATTGTACCTTTGGCTCTTCCCATTGAAGAAAATGAGGTCAAGCAAGCTGTTTTCAGTATGGGAAGTGGCAAAGCTCCTGGACCAGATGGTTTTTCTGCTGGGTTCTTTAAGAAAGCATGGCATGTGGTGGGTGGGGATGTAACCAAAGCTGTTTTGGAGTTTTTTACTACAGGTAACCTCCTAAAAGATGTTAACTCAACTGCAATCACCTTAATACCAAAGTTCCCTAATCCCACTAGTATTGAAGACTTTAGACCTATCTCTTGCTGCAATGTAGTCTACAAGTGCATCACAAAAATACTTGCTGAAAGACTCAAGCTTGTATTACCCAACATCGTAAGTGAGAACCAAATGTGCTTTTGTCCCAGGAAGGAGAATGGCTGACAATATTTTTCTCTCCCAAGAATTACTTAGAAGCTACCATAGATCACTTGGTTTGCCAAGGTGTGCTCTCAAGCTGGACCTTAAGAAAGCCTATGATAGTGTGAACTGGTCACTAATATGTAAAGCTTTTCAATGCCTTGGCTTCCCAAATGTTTTCATTTCTTGGGTCATGGAGTGCCTTTCTTCTCCCTCATACTCAGTGAATATAAATGGTGAGCTGCATGGTTACTTTAGGGGTGCTAAAGAAATTAGACAAGGGGATCCAATCTCTCCTCACATCTTTGTCATCATCATGGAGGTCTTGACAGAGATCTTGAGCTTTGCAACCAAACACTCAGAGTTCCAGTTCCATTGGAGGTGCAAAGAGCTTAACTTAGTCAATCGGTGCTTTGCTGATGACCTACTCTTGTTCTGTAAAGGAGACAAAAACAGCGTGCATGTGCTTAAGGAAGCTTTGGCCATTTTCCAAGAGCTATAAGGGCTTCACCAAATATTTCAAAGAGCCAATTGTTCTTATCAGGGGTGAGCCCAGAGATGTCTTCTTTCATTCATGCTGAACTGGGTTTTACAGAAGGGTATCTTCCAGTTAGATATCTTGGTGTCCTACTCATTACAACCAAGCTTACCAAAATAGATTGTCAAGGTTTGGTTGACAGACTCACTATGAGAATCAGGTCTTGGGAATCAAAGTATTTGTCTTATGTCGGAAGACTCCAACTTATCAAGACTGTCCTTATGGATATGGTAACCTTTTGGAGTGGTCTCTTCATTCGACCTAAAAAAGTGGTGAAGACTGTCCAATGCTTGGCCAACTTCAAACACCTTTGAGCTTCCTGAGATTAGAAGTGTTCCAATTCCTCCTCCCCAAGCTCAAAGACAAGATGTTTGGAAATGGAGTTCAAGTCAGAATGGAGATTTCTCTCTAAGTCTAACCTATAAGGCACTATCCCCTACAAGACAACCGGTTAAGAGGGCAAAGGTGATATGGTTCTCTAAACACATCCCAAGGTGCTTTATCTCTTGGTTGGCTTTGAGAAACAACCTTTCCGCTAGAGATAGGGTTGTACAATGGGACCAAACACCAGGCTTTTGTTCTGATTGTGTGTGTTGTGTTGGCTACCAGGAGACACATGAGCATCGTTTTGTCAATTGTTGTTATTCAGCTAGGGTATGGGCCACACTTGTGAACAAATATGATCTACAGTGCCAGGTTAGGGATTGGGGTCAGTTTCTAGATTGGATGCTAGCTAATGCAAAAGGGAAGTCACTCAGAGGAGTCCTAGTTAAGCTAGCTTTTACTTCCATCATCTGTTATATATGGAGAGAAAGAAATGCAAGGATATTTTAAGGCAAAATATGAGATTCCAAGATCCTAATTGAAGCTATTTCACAATTAGTCAGATTAAGGCTTTAGGATTCGAAGTGTTTTTGGCACTAATGATACTAATCTACGATGTTTAGTGGATAGATGGGGTCTTAACCCAAGCATTTTGTAAACCTTGGCTGTCTTATGAAGCCTTGATATCTAATTTCAGTACTTTACATATTACCAGTTTAATTTGCGTGCAGATCTTAAGCCTCTGATTACGCTCTAATTTTGTATTTCCTGGGGTATGCCCCTTGTACATTTGTTAGTATCTTTTGGTTTATACAATTTGTTTACCAAAAAAAAAGGAAGCTTCGAGTTTATTAGTTGAATAGGAGATTATTTCTGATCATTCAAAGCTTAGAGATAATTTTATTTCTTCTGATCACAATCGGAGCAAATTACCTTAGCTGACTCTTTCAGACCAACTCGTTCAAGTCTTAAGAGAAGTAGCCTAAGAGGAGGAGCGAGAGGTGGTGCTCGGAGATCAACCAGCTTGCCTAGAGCTCCAAAGGTTGAAGATGATACTCATTACCTCTCTGTCAAGCTTGTCTCAAATCGTCTTGCTTGGAGAAGAGGAAAAGCAGCTGCCAAGCATATCAAAAGAGAGAGGTTACAGCTCCTTTTTGGCAAGTGGGTGTGATGTGGTCAGCTTGGAGAAGAGTGAGGCTCTAGCTCCCAAGCTTCAACTTGGTCAACAATCTACGACTATCCTTTCTAATAAAGGAAAGGACGCTCAAAAAGGTAATTCTTTAATAGATAAGGCTCCTCTCTCCCATCATGATGTGGACAGCCCCTTAGGGCGACAGGTGGCTGCTTCTTTGTCTAAGGGGAAAGAGAAAGTAGATGGTGTTTTGATAGAAGGGAAAGAGAAAGAAGATATTTCTCTTTTCCATGACAATGATGTGAACGTAGGTGGAGTTCCAAAGCTGGTGGCAGATTCTCTCTCCTCCCTTAGCTCAACCTCAGCATTGATTGTGAGTGACAAGGTGGATTTGACTTCTACCAAAGAGGTCAAGGGCTGCCATGGTCGTGGGTTTGAGCTTGGAGAAACCTCTCTCTCTCCTAAACCAGATTCTAATGGGAAACAGAAGGTGAGCTCTTCTCCTCCTTCCCCAACTTCTTCTTCTAAAATGCTGCCTGAGAATAGAGTTTATCAAGACATTTTAGCTAATAAGAGTGTTGCTCATGAGAAACTGGCTGGTTCATGGGCTGAAAAGGTTAAAGGTAACCAGACAAAGAAGCTAAGCTTAGGTTATGTGAGCTCTTCATTTACGGAAAATGGTAATGTCACAGTTAAGCTTCCTGATTATATTACTAAAGAGAATTTTTCTAGGTGGGAAGGCTGCCTTGCTGGCTACTTTGTAGGAAGGTCAGCTCCATTACACTTAGTTAAGAAAATTGCTTTGCAACTTTGGGCTAAAAGAGGAATTTAGGAGTTCTCGGCTGCCAGAGGCCTTTTCTATTTCAAATTTGGCTCTGTGGAGGATAGAAACTCAGTCTTAGAAGATGGACCTTGGAACCTCTTAGGTAGGCCTATTGTGCTTCAAAAGTGGCAGCCAAATGTTAAATTCTCAAAGGAGAATCTTTCAACCCTTCTAATTTGGGTTAAATTGTTGAATGTTCCAATTGAATTATGGACTGAAGAAGCTCTAAGTCACATTGCTAGTGCTGTGCGTATCCCTTCTCACTCTGACAATGCTACTGCCTCTGATTATAGACATGATTATGCTAGAGTTTGTGTGAAAATTTTAGCCTCCTCTGATTTGATTAAGTTTTTCACCATGGACATTGGCCTTGACAGATGGGATCCAGTGGTGGTGGATGTGGAGTATGAGTGTCTACCAAAGAGATGTACTAAATGTTTCCTCTTTGGTCATGATTGTGATGCCAAAGTGGTCCTATGAATAATCTAGCTAGTGAGGAAGAAACCGCTAGTAATATGGAGCTTATGGTTTATGAGGAGCCAGAGGGTGAAATCTCTCCTCCCTTTTCTCTTAATACCATCCATGTGGAAGACTAAGACAATGAATGGACTCAGGTGGTTAGCAAAAGGAAGGGCAAGGGTCTCATTGAGCCTTGTGAGGATAAAAATGAGTCCCAACCCTCTTCTGACTCTACATTGAGTTTGGCTCCCCCTAAAGCTTCCCCAATTGTCAATGTCACTATCCAACCTGGTCCTTCTCCCAAGCTCTCTAAATCAGCTTTGAAGAGGTTGAAAATGAAGCAAAAGGCAGAAGGCTCTTTCTTATTGGCTGATCAAGTTACTCAGGCTCCCCCTGAGACTGGTGACTCTCTCTGCCCCTTTTTATGATTAATTTAGCTTCTTAGAATATAAGAGGGCTTAATGGCCTTCTAAAGCAAGCTGAAGTTAGGAAACTTTGTAAAGACTTTAAATTATCTTTTTGTGCTTTAGTTGAGACTAAGATCAAATGTAATAATTTTGCTAGACTCTCTAGATCTGTTTTTCCCAATTGGGACACCTTTGCTAACCATTCTCCTACTAGCAAAGGTAGAATTGTTTTAGCTTGGGATCCCAAGATTTTGGATGTTCTTCTAATTGATGCTTTTGATCAAGCTAAGTAAGCTAACCATTCTTCATGAAAGGATAGATTTCTTTGTCTCTGTGGTGTATGCAGCCAATGATGCAATCTCCAGGAAGCCTTTGTGGGAAAAGCTTGGCTCCCATAAGACTGTAAGTCAGGGGAAGCCTTGGCGAATTCTTGGCGACTTTAATGCTATTTTGAAGCCTATTGTGCATTGTGGTGGTGATTTCAAGTGGAATGATCGCTCAATTGATTTTGCTTCTTGCTTGATCATTTGGAGGTTCTCGACCTCCCTTATAGTGGCTGTCAATTCACTTGGTGTAACGGTCAAGGTTGTGAGGGTAGCAAGATGCGCAAGCTCGATAGAGCCCTGGTTAACGGTGATTGGGCTACATTGTTTCCTGCTACTTCTTGCCATTTTCACACCCCGGGTATCTCTGATCACTCTCCTTTTATTATTCAGCTTAGGGCTAACTCAGCTAGACCTAAGCCATCTTTTAAGTTCTTTGATTTTTGGATGGATTTTGAAGGGTTCTGGGCTCTCTTAAAGATGCTTGGGAAATTGAGGTGTTTGGGGCAGCCATGTTTTGTCTCTATAAGAAGCTTAAATCGGTTAAATTTGCTCTTAAGAAATTTAATGCCTCTTTTTGCTCAGATATTTCTAAAATGGCTCTTATGGCTAGAGAAGCCCTCCTAAAGTGCAAGCTGACCTTATTGCCTCTCCTAGTGTCGTCTCTCTTCAAGAGGAGGAGAAACTTAGATTTGCTGATTTCACTAAGCTCAGGTATGCCGAAGAAGATTTTCTGAGGCAAAAAGGCAGAGTTGATTGGCTTGCCTTGGGTGATCTGAATTTCTCTTTCTTTTATCAGAAACTAAAGAAGAATAGAGTCAGATCCAGAATTAATCAGTTGGTTAATGAGGAGGGTGACATTATTCCTGATGACCAGGAATAATGGGAATTTTCATGGGACATCTCACATGGATCAGGAGGTGGATTGTAGTGTTCTCTCTCTGATTCTCCCTAATAAGCTCACTTAGCTATCCTCAACCACCCCTATACAGAGGAAGACGTTCACACAACTATGTTTAGTTTAGGGAGTAGTAAAGCCCCTGGTCCAGATGGTTTCTCTGCTGGTTTCTTCAAAAGATGTTGGCATATTGTGGGCAGAGAGTTACTAAGGCTGTTTTGGAGTTTTTTAGCTCCCAATCATTATTGAAACAGGTTAACTCTACTGCCATTGCTCTTATCTCTAAGGTCCTCAATCCTTCTAAGGTTGGTGACTTTAGAGCTCTTGTTGTAATGTTGTTTATAAATGCATTTCTAATATGCTTGCTGATAGACTTAAGAGAGTGCTCCCTGATCTTATTAGTAGCAACCAGACTGCTTTTGTGCCAGGGAGGAGAATTGCTGACAACATCCTCTTATCTCAAGAGCTGGTTAGAGGTTACCATAGGCCTTCTAATAGTCCCAGATGTGCTTTCAAGGTTGATATCAAAAAAGCTTATGATACTTTGAATTGGGAGAGTATCAGCAGAATCTTTGACCGCTTGAGGTTTCCTGATCATTTCTCTAACTATGTGATGGAGTGTATCTCCTCTCCTTGTTTCTCTATTGTGGTCAATGGTGAGTTGACTGGCTACTTCTCAGGTGCTAAAGGGCTTAGACAAGGTGATCCTATATCTCCCTATCTGTTTGTGTAGGTTATGGAGGTTCTTTCTGGTATTCTCAAGCATGCTTCTCATAAAGCTGACTTTGGCTATCACAGGAGGTGTAAAGAGCTTGGTATTGTTAACTTATGCTTTACTGATGATCTCTTGTAAGGGTGATATTACTTCTGTTCAACTTATTATGGAGAGCTTAAACTTGTTGGAGGCTATGTCTGGTCTTCAACCTGATCTACAAAAAAGTCAGATTTTCATGTTTGGGGCCCCCATCCATCCACTTCTCAAGGAATTTTGGACTTGTGCAATTTCAGCATTGAGGAGCTTCCCATGAGATACTTGGGGGTTCCTTTGATTACCTTAGCTTAGAAAAATAGATTGTATCACTGTAGTAGACCATATCACAGCTAGGGTGAAGTCTTGAGAGTCTAACTACCTTTCTTATACTGGATGATTACAGCTGGTTCAATCCGTGCTCTATGCTATTTTTCAATACTGGGCTGGCTTATTTATTCTTCCCAAGAAGATCTTGAATATGATTCAGGTGGTTAATAGGAACTACTTGTGGAACGCGTCAGTTGTAAAGCATTCTGGTGCTAAAGTGGCTTGGAGTGACTTGTGCCTTGATAAGTCCTAAGGAGGTTTGGACCTTGAAGATCTCTCTCTAGCTAATGAAGTGGTTGTGGCTAAACATTTCTGGTTTCTGGTCTCTTTGGACAAAGCTTCCCTTTGGAATGATTGGTGCAAGTTTTTCTTGATCAAGAAGAGCTCTATCTTCTTGGTTAAGCTTGCCACCAATAATCCTTCTTGGAGTTGGAGGAAAATTCTGAAAATCAGAGACAAGTTTGCTGGGTATTGCAAAGCACTTGTGGAAAATGGTGAGCATATTTCTCTTCTCTTGGACCCTTGGCACCCTTTGGGGGCTCTTTCTCAATGGTTTAGGCCTAGGATTCTTTTTGGTACTGGTTGGGATTGGACTACCAAGGTGAGCTCAGTGATCCAGACTGCAGCTTGGAACGGCCTATTTCTAACTCCCATGAGCTTATCACACTTAGAGACGTCCATGTTCCCCCTCCTAAAGAGTCCTCTTTGGACTCTTGGATTTGGACTCTTGGATTTGGACTCTTTCTACCCCTAGTCTTTTCTCTGTGGGGCACACTTATAGGAAACTGGCTCCAGCTTGTGAAAAAGTGAGATGGGCTCCTCTTATTTAGTTTAAGAAGCATATTCCCAGATAGAGCTTTATTACTTGGCTTGCTGTTCTTAATAGGCTTGCAACTGCGGATAGATTGGCTGCTTGGACCTCCTCTCCTGGGTCTTCCAATGTTAGTAGTTGTGTACTTTGCTTGCATCCTTCAGAATCTTCTGAACACCTGTTTGTTTCTTGCCCTTATTCTAGCTTTATTTGGCAGAATTTGGTTGGTTTGTGTGGCTTGGTGTCTTCTCCTAGGAACTGGAATCAACTTATCTCCT
>QANY01002455.1:70151-87054 GCA_003255025.1 Datisca glomerata
GGAGGAGCTGAGCTTAGTTTCTAAAATGGTGAATGATGCTTATTTTGAAACCAAGACTCAGCAAGGTTCAAAGATCAGTAAGAAAAGTTCGGGTAAGATGAGCTTTCAGTCTCATGAAAATGTTCTAAAGTTTAAAGGAGATGGGAGCTCGATGCTGGAAAACCCAGAAGTCAGAGTTGCTTCTAGCTCTTCCTTGGAGGAATCTCCAAGTTTGGACAAGATTTTAGTTATGGAGAACAAAAAAGTTAGTGAGAAGAAGGTGTGTGTTCGTGCACTAAATGTGGTAGAAGCACTTGATGCTCGTATTTATGGAGATGACGAGGAGCATGCTACTTGTTTTGGCACCTTTAGCTACAACCTTAACTCACCAAATAAGGGAGGAAAGGTCCAAATGGCCATTAATGGCAATAATGAGGCTGCTTCTAGCTCTAATGAGGACCAAACCAAATGGCCTTTATAGGTGCTTCTAAGGACAAAGAGCATGTTCAGAAGCAAACAAGCTTTCCCTTGTCTGAAAAACTCAGGCAAATCACCAAGGGTTCTCTGGCCAAAGGAGGAGCACGAAGGAGAGAGATGAACAAGGGTGAAATCTTTTGTCCATTGGTAAATGAGGCTGTACTTGAGAGCCAATCAACTCCTGCCACCTCACCAATTCTAGCTAACCCTAGTTGTGCATGGAGTACAAACAATGACATGCATTCTGATCAAAAAGTGAAAGGACAAAAGCAAAAGGAGAAAGGACACCTACTCTTGCATACCTTGGGCAACAACAAAGCTAAAACTTTGCTTGCAAGGACAGACAGCCTGCCCCAAAACCCGGAGCAAGGACAATCAGTCTTAATTGTGGCTGTACCTGAAGATAAAGGTGATTTGACATTGCCTTTGCCCAAGACATCCTTGGAGCACGTTTTAGGTACCCTTGTACTACCACCTAAGCATGGATATGACTCCTCCACGTCAGCTCCATCAAGGACAGACAACCTGCCCCAAAACCCGGAGCAAGGACAGCCTCTCTTAATTACAGTTGTACCTGAACATAAAGGGGATTTGACCTTGCCTTTGCTCAAGACATCCTTGGAGCATGTTTCAGGTACCTTTGTACTACCACCTAAGCATGGAAAGGACACCTCCACGTCAGCTTCATCTTCTCCAACAGCTCGAAAACCTCATTCATCCATTTTTCCAGAATACAATCAAGTAGTTGATGATCTTGAGTTATATGCTTTTACTCAGGGGTTTAGACGAAATTGTGAGTATTATCCTTCCCCCAAACCTTTGGAACCTTTAAAGAATAAGGAGGTGGCTGCTAAGGGTATTTCTGAAACCCTTAAGGGCAACACTATCTACCATAAACTTTGTGAAGCTTCACCTAAAGCTCAACAAAAGGATGGATCTTGGGCTGATAAAGTTAAGAGAAACCAACCTAGTAGGTTTGAGCTTGAGTTTCAGGAGTCTACAATTTATGAAGAACATAGGGTCATTGTAAAGCTCCCTGACTTTGTTACCAAAGACAGCTTTGCCAAATGGGAGACTTGTTTGGTTGGCTATTTTGTGGGTAAAACAGCTCCATTACACTTGGTTAAGAGGATTGCGTTGCAGCTTTGGAAAGGGAGAGGTCTCCTTGATGTTCAAGCTTCCAAAGGACTCTTCTATTTCAAATTTGATAACTTAGAACATCGAGATTATTTCTTTAAAGATGGACCTTGGCATTTGTTAGGGAAACCTCTTATTCTTCAACCATGGGAGCCTAATGTCAAATTCACAAAGGAAAAGTTAGCTAAGATCCCCATTTGGGTGAAACTTTGGAATGTTCCCCTTGAGTTGAGAACCTCTGAAGCTCTAAGCTACATTGCTAGTGCAGTGGGTAAACCCCTATACTCGGATCACTTGACTGCAAAAGGAGTGAAAAGAGACTTCGCTAGAATCTGTGTTGAGATTTCAACCAAGTCAAGAATCCTTAAGCATCTTGATATTGATCTTGGTATTGAAGGATGGGATCCAATTGATGTTTTTGTAGAGTATGAGGGCCTACCAAAGAGGTGTGACAAGTGTGATATCTTTGGTCATGATTGTGATTTCATTCAGCAAGCTAAAACACTTTCTCCTAATCCCCAAGCTACAGCCCCCTCTCTACAACAATCCAACCCTAGCTCCACCTCAAACTCCCCAAATCACTCCTCTCCCTCATCCCCCCCACACATTCCACCCCAAAACAATCCCCCATTTCTCCCTCACTTCTCCCAAACACACCTCCCTCAACCCATTTGGATGATGACAGTGGCTGGATTGAGATTCAATCCAAGATATCAAGGAAGAAAATCAACTCAGAAGTGGGACTTGAATTGGCCTTAGTGCTAGACCAAGACATAGTTGAAGCTTCCCCACTAAGGGTGGAACCTATTGAACACTCAACTGAGGAAGAAGAGGATAATCTTGCTGTCGTGAGCAAGAACCAAGAGCTTTCCACCCCTTCTCCTTCTCTAAACACTCCCAGCTCAAGCAAAAAGAGAAAGAAGAAGAAGAAGAAGAAGGTCAATGGCACACCACACCCTGCAAAGGGTAGAGATAAAGGAGTTGCAGCTAGTGGGGAAACCCACAACCAACTCATTCGTGTTTAATCTTGCTACTTGGAACATTAGGGGGCTCAATGACTCCTTAATACAAGCTTCTGTGAGGAAGCTTTGTAAGAATTCCAATCTTTCTCTTTGTTCTTTACTTGAAACTAAAGTGAAAAACTTTAAATTCACTAATCTTGCTAAGGCCATTTTTCCTAATTGGGAGGTGGTAGCAAACTACAATTTTGTTGCAGGGGGTAGAATTTGGGTTACTTGGAACCCAAAAGTACTTGATGTAATAGTTTTGGATACTACTGACCAAGTTTTATTTTGTAAGCTTACTATTAAGCATTCTAATGTTGTATGTTATATCACATTCGTATAGGCTTCAAATTCTAAAGTGATCAGGAAGAAGCTTTGGGAATCCTTGTGCCCCCACCACTCACTCACTTCTCATGCCCCATGGCTTATCACCGGAGATTTCAATGTTATTGCCTCCCCTAGTGAGAAATCAGGAGGAGCTAAGGGATGGGATGAATGCATCTTTGACATCAACAAATGCACTTTCACTATTGAGGTTGAGGACCTTGTATACTCAGGTTGTCAATTCACATGGTCAAACAAGCATAATGATGGAACCTTTATTATGTGTAAGTTGGATAGAGCCATGGAAAATATTCACTGGATGGACTCGTTCCCCGACTCGTTCCCCGACACAAAGTGTCTCTTTGCTCCTCCTGGCATCTCTGATCGCAGTCCAATTATCTTACAAATGGAGAAGGACTCCTATAAACCAAGAGTAAGCTTCAAGTTTTTTGAGTTTTGGTTTGAAAGAGAAGGGTTTTGGCAGCTTTTGGTCAGAGTTTGGGGGGCTGAGATTTCAGGGACAGCAATGTTTAGGCTATGTAAGAAGCTTAAGGCACTCAAAGGTGAAGTGAGGAGGCTCAACGAAAGATTTTGCAGTGATCTTCCTTCTAGAGTTAAATTGGCTGAAGCACACATGGAGTCAATTCAAAACTTGCTGGGAAATGACTATTTAAATGCATTGTTACAGGCTCAGGAGAGAGATGCATGCTCCAAATTCTTTGAGCTTAGACATGCTGAAGAGAGCTTCTACAGGCAGCAATCGAGAGTACAGTGACTTCAGTTGGGTGATCAGAACACTTCTTTCTTTTTTCAAAGTATGAAAAAGAATAGATTCAAAACCAGGATTACACACCTGGACAACCAAGGCTCTCTACTTACTTCCCATGAGGAGATCCAGGATCATATATTAGATTACTACAAAAATCTCTTGGGTACACCAAATGAAGAAATGTGAGTCAATTGGAGTATACTTGATTGTGCTTTGCCAAGAAAGCTTGGACCTGATCAGGTTAAACCTTTGGCTCTTCCCATTGAAGAAAATGAGGTCAAGCAAGCTATTTTCAGTATGGGAAGTGAAGCTTCTGGACCAGATGGTTTTTCAGCTGGGTTCTTTAAGAAAGCATGGCACGTGGTGGATCGGGATGTAACCAAAGCTGTTTTGGAGTTCTTTACTACAGGTAACCTCCTAAAAGAGGTTAACTCAACTGCAATCACCTTAATACCAAAAGTCCCTAATCCCACTAGTATTGGGGACTTTAGACCTATCTCTTGCTGCAATGTAGTCTACAAGTGCATCACAAAAATACTTGCTGAAAGACTCAAGCTTGTATTACCCAACATCGTAAGTCAGAACCAAAGTGCTTTTATCCCAGGAAGGAGAATGGCTGACAATATTTTTCTCTCCCAAGAATTACTTAGAAGCTACCATAGATCACTTGGTTTGCCAAGGTGTGCTCTCAAGGTGGACCTTAAGAAAGCCTATGATAGTGTGAACTGGTCACTAATAGGTAAAGCTTTTCAATGCCTTGGCTTCCCAAATGTTTTCATTTCTTGGGTCATGGAGTGCCTTTCTTCTCCCTCATACTCAGTGAATATAAATGGTGAGCTGCATGGTTACTTTAGGGGTGCTAAAGGAATTAGACAAGGGGATCCAATCTCTCCTTACATCTTTGTCATCATCATGGAGGTCTTGACAGGGATCTTGAGCTTTGCAGCCAAACACTCAGAGTTCCAGTTCCATTGGAGGTGCAAAGAGCTTAACTTAGTTAATCTGTGCTTTGCTGATGACCTACTCTTATTCTGTAAAGGAGACAAAAAAAGCGTGCATGTGCTTAAGGAAGCTTTGGCCATTTTCCAAGAGCTATCAGGGCTTCAACCAAATATTTCAAAGAGTCAACTGTTCTTATCAGGGGTGAGCACAGAGATGTCTTCTATCATTCATGCTGAACTGGGTTTTACAGAAGGGTCTCTTCCAGTTAGATATCTTGGTGTCCCACTCATTACAACCAAGCTTACCAAATCAGATTGTCAAGGTTTGGTTGACAGACTCACTATGAGAATCAGTTCTTGGGAATCAAAGTATTTGTCTTATGCTGGAAGACTCCAACTTATCAAGTCTGTCCTTATGGCTATGGTCAACTTTTGGAGTGGTCTCTTCATTCTCCCTAAAAGAGTGGTGAAGACAGTCCAATGCTTGGTAAGAAATTTTCTATGGAATGGCCAAGATACTAAAGCTTCTGGGGCCAAGGTAGCTTGGGCAGACCTATGTTTTGACAAGGTACAAGGTGGGTTGGGCCTTAGGGATTTGGTTCTAGCTAATGAAGTTGCTATAGCCAAACACTTATGGTTCTTGCTACTCCCTTCTAAAAGATCACTTTGGAAAGATTGGTGTCAAACATACCTATTCAGAAAGAGTTCAATTTTCTTGGTTTCCATTCCTTCTAACCCATCTTGGGTTTGGAGAAAGCTTCTCAAGCTTAGGAGCAAGTTTCTGTCCTTTTGCTCTATAACTATTGGAGATGGTACAACTGTGAAGCTTCTTACAGATAATTGGGCCAGATTTGGGCAAAGACTTTTGTGAGGAACTTCTTGGACTATGGACTCTATGGTGAGTGTTGTCATTCAAGACAATCAATGGCATTGGCCAACTTCAAACACCTTTGAGCTTCTTGAGATTAGAAGTATTCCAATTCCTCCTCTCCAAGCTCAATGACAAGATGTATGGAAATGGAGTTCAAGTCAGAATGGAGATTTTTCCCTAAGTATAACTTATAAGGCACTGTCCCCTACAAGACAACCGGTTAAGCGGGCAAAGGTGATATGGTTCTCTAAACACATCCCAAGGTGCATCTTTATCTCTTGGTTGGCTTTGAGAAACAAACTTTCCATTAGAGATAGGGTTGCACAATGGGACCAAACACCAGGGTTTTGTCCTGATTGTGTGTGTTGTGTTGGCTACCAGGAGACACATGAGCATATTTTTGTCAATTGTTGTTATTCAGCTAGAGTATGGGCCACACTTGTGAACAAATGTGATCTACACTGCCATGTTAGGGATTGGGATCAGTTTGTAGATTGGATGCTAGCTAATGCAAAAGGGAAGTCACTCAGAGGAGTCCTAGTTAAGCTAGCTTTTACTTCCTTCATCTATTATATATGAATAGAAAGAAATGCAAGGATTTTTTAAGGCAAAATCAGAGATTACAAGATCCTAATTGAAGCTATTTCACAATTATTCAGATTAAGGCTTTGGGATTCGAAGTGTTTTGGCACTAATGATACTAATCTACGTTTAGTGGATAGATGGGGTCTTAACCCAAGCATTTTGTAAACCTTGGCTGTCTTATGAAGCATTGATATCTAATTTCAGTACTTTACATATTACCAGTTTAATTTGCGTTCAGATCTTAAGCCTCTAATTAGGCTCTAATTTTGTATTTCCTGGGGTATGCCCATTGTACATGTGTAAGTATCTTTTGGTTTATACAATTTGTTTACCAAAAAAAAATCATACTCAAGTGTTTGTGTGTCATAGCCAATGTTAACGATAGTTTATGCTATGCATGCTTCGAATAAGTAAAAGCTCCTAAGCCTCACAAAGAAGATCACTCAACTATTTATTCTCACAATGTATTTTCAAAGGATACCATTACTTGAGTTAAAGCATCAATGATACTATATGCTTTCCCTTGGGCACAATTCTCCACTTAGTTGTCGGCACCACCCAAAATCAAAAGGTCTTCAATTAAGGTTGTAATGGGGCTAGGGATAGTGGGTAAAAGAAATGATGAAAAGGATCCAACAAAGGTTCTAAAGACTCATGGAATGAGAGACATCATCAAAATATTCAATGAACACTTCTCAGAACTCGAGGCAATTAGCTAAGAACATAAGCCGAGAATCATTGCATTGAGCCTTTGCTTCATCTCAACCAACCGTATAACGTCCAAGAACATGTTTTTAATCAATATAATTTTTCTTTGCACTTTTTTTTAATATTTCCATTTTCTCAAAGAAAGTTTACAAGAATAACTTTTCATCCCATGCTTTTTTTTTTCAATTCCTTTTTCTTTCTTCTTCCTCTTCGCTTTTTTTTACAATCTCAAGTGTTTGTTGATTGCATCATGTATATAAAATAGTCTCTTCAATGTTATCTCCACCTCATCTTTAGATTATGGGTGAAGATCTAGTATGGGTAAAAGGTAAAGAGATAGGGTTAACAAAGAAAAGGCTTAATGAAAGCTCAAAGTGGCTCACTAAGGGGATGTTCTCATGAGAACATCAATGGGGCGTTGGCTGAGCTATGGTGGTCAATCCTAATGCCTTTATAATTTTTTTGAAGAGGTATTCAATCAACCATTCATTTCGACAAGACCTTCGGAAAAGTTTTTAGCATTTAATCCTCATGCTGCATGTCAACTCAAGTAATAGTCAAAGTAAGAACAAGAAAGAATAGGATCATAATATTATACCTCTCAATAGAAATTCAGTGGCTCAAATATGTCTCACAAGGGTAATAAAAATTATCTAAGCATTTTACTCATCCTAACATGCGTGCTTTTATACCGAAAAACATGGCTATTGTGCATAATGATAATTTGAGCATAATTATCATAAAAGCATATTAACCAAGGAATTATATCAAGATCTAAATCCATGTCCATAATCAATCAAAGCCATAACATTAAAGACCAGTGCTCATCATGGTTGTTAGAAAGTATCCAAAGACTCATAAAAATAAAACTTAACTCAAACTAATCAAAATAAAGCAACTAATGATATTTTGTTGTTGTTTTTTTGTAAAGAAATAAAAGAAAAATATGTAAAGAAGTCTGAAATCCTCCCCCCCCCCCCACTTAATTTTTACATTGTTCCCCAATGTAAAATTAATTCATCCCATGAGAAAAATAAATGAAGCAAAGAATTAAAAAGAGAAGAAAAGGAAAGGGAAGAGCAAATCTGAGTATGGCATGCCCTCCATCCGTTAGTTGCCTCCCAATTAGCACTTTGTTTAGTGTCCTCAGCCTGACTTGTAACCGCATTTCTCCATCAAGAGACTCGGATTCACGGAGAGGTATATTCTCCACATCTTACGTTACGAAGGACTCATAGTAAGGCTTGAGTCGATGTCCATTCACTTTGAACTCCTTGTTCGTTTTCAAGCTCCTAATTTTCACTGCACCATGTGGGAAAACATTAGTAACAATAAAAGGACCAACCCATCGAGAACGTAACTTATCAGGAAATAAATTAAGGCGTGAATGAAATAGAAGAACTTTTTATCCAAAAACAAAACTCTTTCTTGAAATCATTTTGTAATGGAAAGCCTTAGTTTTCTCCTTGTAGATACGTGAGTTATCATAAGCGTCATTTCTAACATGCTCACCTAGTTGCGCACCCAAGCAAACATGAAAGAATTTATAGATAATGAAATCAAAGGAATATAAACATAATTGAACGAGAGATGAAAGAAATTTTCAGAAAGTTATTAACTAATAATCATGTCTAGGGCTTTGAAATCACCCTTAACCGAAGAAAGAAATTAGCTACACATGGAGATACTAAAGATCATACTTCTAAATTAGAAAATAACTCAAAATCCTCCTCTTTTGGTTGGGACGTGCCCCCGTTTTTATAGAGGTTGTGTGCTCTTCAATCTTCACAAAAATCAGCAACTCCTCCCTAGAATCTCTCTTTTTCAAAGTTAGCAAAATTATCCTTTTAAGAACTCTAGCACAAGTAGGACTCTTTGTCATTGATCATGAGAAGAATTTAAAATTCAAACTTCAAGATAAAAGATGGTAGATTCTAGCTCAAGAGATAAGCTAAGGTCATGATCTTTATCTTTATCCTTCACTGATTTAAAATCATAATTACAACATTACAACAAGATATAGGCCTAAAGTCACCAACCTTTGAAGGATTGGGGACCTTAGGAATAAGAGTAATGGCAGTAGAGTTAACCTGTTTCAATAAAGATTGGGAGCTAAAAAACTCCAAAACAGCCTTAGTAACATCTTTGCCCACAACATGCCAACATCTTTTGAAGAAACCAGCAGAGAAGCCATCTGGACCAGGGGCTTTACTACTCCCCAAACTAAACATAGTTGTGTGAACGTCTTCCTCTGTATAAGGGTGGTTGAGGATAGCTAAGTGAGCTTGAGAGAGCTTATTAGGGAGAATCTGAGAGAGAACACTCCAATCCACCTCCTGGTCAATGTGAGAAGTCCCAAGAAGATTCCTATAATAAGAAAGGATTTGATCTTTGATAGCCTGGTCATCAGTAATAAGGTCACCCTCCTCATTAACCAACTGATTAATTCTTGATCTGACTCTATTCTTCTTTAGTTTCTGAAAAAAGAAAGAGGAATTCTGATCACCCAAGGCAAGCCAATCAACTCTGCTTTTTTGCCTCAGAAAATCTTCTTCTGCATTCCTGAGCTTAGTGAAATCAGCTAATCTAATTTTCTCCTCCTCTTGAAGAGAGACAACACTAGGAGAGGCAATAAGGTCAGCTTGCACTTTAGAGAGGGCTTCTCTAGCCATAAGAGCCCTTTTAGAAATATCTGAGCAAAAAGAGGCATTAAATTTCTTAAGAGCAAATTTAACAGATTTAAGCTTCTTATAGAGACAAAACATGGCTGTCCCAAACACCTCAATCTCCCACGCATCCTTAAGAACAGCCCAGAAGCCTTCGAAATCCATCCAAAAATCAAAGAACTTAAAAGAAGGCTTAGGTCTTGCTGAGTTAGCCCTAAGCTGAATAATAATAGGAGAGTGATCAGAGATACCCGGGGTGTGAAAATGGCAAGAAGTAGCAGGAAACAACATAGCCCAATCACCGTTAACCAGGGCTCTATCGAGCTTGCGCATCTTGCTACCCTCACCAACTTGACCATTCCACCAGGTGAATTGACAGCCACTATAAGGGAGGTCGAGAACCTCCAAATGATCAAGACAAGAAGCAAAGTCAATTGAGCTATCATTCCACTTGAAATCACCACCACAATGCTCAATAGGCTTCAAAATAGCATTAAAGTCACCAAGAATTAGCCAAGGCTTCCCCTGACTTAATGTCTTATGAGAGCCAAGTTTTTCCCACAAAGGCTTCCTGGAGATAGCATCATTGGCTGCATACACCACAGAGACAAAGAAATCTGTCTTTTCATGGAGAATGGTTAGCTTACAAAACATAGCTTGATCAAAGGCATCAATTAGAAGAACATCCAAAATCTTGGGATCCCAAGCTAAAACAATTCTACCTTTGCTAGTAGGAGAATGGTTAGCAAAGGTAGCCCAATTGGGAAAAACAGATCTAGAAAGTCCAGCAAAATTATTACACTTGATCTTAGTCTCAACTAAAGCACAAAAAGATAATTTAAAGTCTTTACAAAGTTTTCTAACTTCAGCTTGCTTTAGAAGGCCATTAAGCCCTCTTATATTCCAAGAAGCTAAATTAATCATAAAAAGGGGGGGAGAGAGTCACCATTCTCAGGGGGAGCCTGAGTAACTTGATCAGCCAATAAGAAAAAGCCTTCAGCCGTTCGCTTCTTTTTCAACCTCTTCAAAGCTGATTTAGAGAGCTTGGGAGAAGGACCAGGTTGGATAGTGATATTGACAATTGAGGAAGCTTTGGGGGGAGCCAAACTCAATGTAGAGTCAGAAGAGGCTTGAGGCTCATTTTTATCCTCACAAGGCACAATGAGACCCTTACCCTTCCTTTTGCTAACCACCTGAGTCCATTCATTGACTTGGTCTTCCACATGGATGGTATTAAGAGGAAAGGGAGGAGAGATTTCACCCTTTGGCTCCTCATAAACCATAAGCTCCCTATTATCTTGGGGAGAAGAATCTTTGCTAGCGGTTTCTTCCTCACTAGCTAGATTATTCTTAGGGGCCACTTTAGCATCACAATCATGACCAAAGAGGCAACATTTAGCACATCTCTTAGGTAGACACTCATACTCCACCTCCACCACCACTGGATCCCATCCGTCAAGGCCAAGGTCAATGGTGAAAAACTTAATCAAATCAGAGGAGGCTGAAATTTTCACACAAACTCTAGCATAATCATGTCTATAACCAGAGGCAGTAGCATTGTCAGAGTGAGAAGGGATACCCACAGCACTAGCAATGTGACTTAGAGCTTCTTCAGTCCATAATTCAATTGGAACATTCCACAATTTAACCCAAATTGGAAGGGTTGAAAGTTTCTCCTTTGAGAATTTCACATTTGGCTGCCACTCTTGGAGCACAACAGGCCTACCTAAGAGGTGCCAAGGTCCATCTTCTAAGACTGAGTTTCTATCCTCCACAGAGCCAAATTTGAAATAGAAAAGGCCTCTGGCAGCCGAGACCTCCTGAATTCCTCTTTTAGCCCAAAGTTGCAAAGCAATTTTCTTAACTAAGTGTAAAGGAGCTGCCCTTCCAACAAAGTAGCCAACAAGGCAGCCTTCCCACCTAGAAAAGTTCTCTTTAGTAATATAATCAGGAAGCTTAACTGTGACATTACCATTTTCCGTAAAGGAAGAGCTCACATAACCTAAGCTTAGCTTCTTTTTCAGGTTACCTTTAACCTTTTCAGCCCATGAACCAGCCGGTTTCTCATGAGCAGCACTTTTATTAGCTAAAAGGTCTTTATAAACTCTATTCTCATGCAGCTTTTCAGAAGAAGAAGTTGGGGAAGGAGGAGAAGAGCTCACCTTCTGTTTTCCATTAGAATCTGGTTTAGGAGAGGGAGAGATTTCTCCAAGCTCAAACCCACGACCATGGCAGCCCTTGACATCTTTGGTAGAAGTCAAATCCACCTTGTCACTCACAATCAAAGCTGAGGTTGAGCTAAGGGAGGAGAGAGGATCTGCCACCAGCTTTGGAACTCCACCCACGTTCACATCATTGTCATAGAAAAGAGAAATATCTTCTTTCTCTTTCCCTTCAATCAAAACACCATCTACTTTCTCTTTCCCCTTAGACAAAGAAGCTGCCACCTGTCGCCCTAAGGGGCTGTCCACGTCATGATGGGAGAGAGGAGCCTTCTCTAATAAATAATTACCTTTTTGAGTGTCCTTTCCTTTATTTGAAAGGATAGTAGTAGATTGTTGACCAAGTTGAAGCTTGGGAGCTAGAGCCTCACTCTTCCCCAAGCTGACCACATCACACCCACTTGCCAAAAAGGAGCTGTCACTTCTCCCTTTTGATATGTTTGGCAGCTGCTTTTCCTCTTCTCCAAGCAAGATGATTTGAGACAAGCTTGATTTGTCTTCTATCAAAGGACACTCATCATTACCTTTGACAGAGAGGTAATGAGTATCATCTTCAACCTTTGGAGCTCTAGGCAAGCTGGTTGATCTCCGAGCACCACCTCTAGCTCCTCCTCTTATGCTACTTCTCTTTAGACTTGAACGAAGTTGGTCTGAAAGAGTCAGCTCAAGAAGATTGCTCTGATTGTGATCAGAAGAAATAAAGTTGTCTCTAAGCTTTGAATGCTCAGAAATAATCTCTTTTGCAACTAATAAACTCGAAGCTTCCTTGGACTGAGCTTCTAACTTCCAAGGCTCATCAAAACCACTCTCTGGTCCAAATTTCTTCGTATTAGAACCTTGCTTAAGAGCATTAAAACCAATAACATGGGTTTTGGCTTCCCTAGCTCCCTTAGTAACCATATGATTCAAACCAGCATGGCCATTGAAAGACACTCCAAGCTTAGCTTGCCCACTAGCTGAATCTTTCTTAACACCACCTGAAACTTGCTTACCAACTTCTGCAGCATGCTTAATGTACTCATCATTAACCATTGTTAGAGGTCGTGGCCTCCCCTAAGGGAGGGAGAGGCTAAAACAAAAATGAGAATTCTAGAGAGAGGGGAGAGTTTCTCTCACTAAAATTTTTAAAATAAATGAATAAGCCAAAATACTCTCACGGAGCTAAAACCAATTTTCTCAATTAACCAGGAACAAGAGGAGGACAAAGCCAAACCAAAACCACCACCCTGTCTTTGGGTGGAGGATTCTGTGAGGAGAATACTCGAGCCCACCTCCAAGACCCATGGATCTAATCTTCGAGGCTCTGTAGCGGAATGAGGGGACCTCTAATCCTGACCCAAGCCTCAAACTGGTGCACAACAATCAGACCAGAAAGAAGCAGGGGGAGGTCGAGAGCCATTCCTTTATCGCATACCTTACCTTACCTATGAATCACAGAGCTTCACCAAGCTAAATGATGATGGCGAAGGAGAAACCAGAGACAACGAATGACAGATGGCCAAGATTGACAAATGCTAGCTTCACCAAGCCACTCCCTCCGAACCGCTGCAAATCTACACGAGCAAGGCCTTCTAGCACCACCCTATTCATCGGAGTAGGAAATATAGGGGGAGCCCAGGCCTGAGCTCATCAGAGTCTAGGGCCAGGCTCAGCAACAAATCCAGTGCTTAGGCGGTGAAAATGAGGTTCCGTTTCTAGAGAGAGGTGAGCCTCTCTCTCTCTCTCTAGAAACCATGTTTAATTAAAAAATTAGGGTTAGAAGATCCACTGAAGTGGGTAGCCTTAACCGAATGTGTGGTAACAAGAAAGCCCGAAGGCTGTTCCCATCCCTGTCCGGGGAGATGCCAACCATCTCTCCTTTCTAAGAACACAACAATGGCTTCAATTGGGTGATCAGAACACTTCTTTCTTTTTTCAAAGCATGAAAAAGAATAGATTCAAAACCAGGATTACACACCTGGACAACCAAGGCTCTTTACTTACTTCCTATGAGGAGATCCAGGATCATATCTTGGATTACTACAAAAACCTCTTGGGTACACCAAATAAAGAAATGAGAGTCATTTGGAGTATACTTGATTGTGCTTTGCCAAGAAAGCTTGGACCTGATCAAGCTGTACCTTTGGCTCTTCCCTTGAAGAAAATGAGGTAAAGCAAGCTATTTTCAGTATGGGAAGAGGAAAAGCTCCTAGACCATATGATGCAAATCTAGGAGCTGAAAATGAATGTGGGGCTGAGCATACACGTGGGAATGGAGCTGAACTTGCACAAGATCCTTTATCACTCCCTGGTGCTCCAATTACAAGACTTAGAGCCCAAAATTTCAAGAAAGCACTTATTGGGCTGATTCAAGAGAATTGGAATGATTCTGGAAAAGTGAAGCCCAATGTGGGTCCAAATGAAAATCAAAGCTTTATCCATGTCATCAATGCCATTGAAGAGTCTAGTTAGCATATTGAAAAGGATAATGAACCAACAAAAACGTGTTCATCAAGATAAAGCCACGAAAGGGCATGAATTGGACTATTTTCAAGGCTATTAAATAGGGGGATGAATCTAGCCTGGATTGGTTATGCTTAATTACATTGTTCATAGTCAATTAGTGATATTTACTTATTATTAGTAGTCAAAAAAGGTCTAAAAATGTGGGAACTTATTTACTTTAATGTTGGTGTTGTTTCAAAGCTAAAATTAATGCTTTTCCTGTTCTTGAGGGTTGTTCCAAGTATAAAACATGGTATCCACGAAATTTGTAATCATGTTATGAATACTGAAAACAAGTTTATGATATTGTGAGGTCTGTCATCTTTGTTCTTGAAAGAACTCTTTGAACTTATCAAGTTAGTCTGGTGGCGTTCAAACAACCAAACTTATCACCCTGATTCTTGAGTGATCCTTAGGTTTCTTGGTGTGGCATTTCAATCCTTCGTAGTCTTAGTTCGTATCTTGCTAGATAACGGGTTAAGACTCAATAATCTTGTCTTTCACGTTCTTGGGGTTCTTGAACCATCATTGTTATCGAGTTTCATCGTAAATTATCGGTGGGGTTCATATCATTTGGTATCAGAACTTTGGTTCTAAGGCAAGTTTGACTATCATTTATCTTTATTTTTTTTCTTATTTCTTTCTGTATCAAACAAAAAGAAAACAAAAAAGAAGAAAAAAACGCAAAAAGGAGAGAAAACTAGAAAAGGAGAAGAAGATGAGGAGTCTACAAAAAAAAGCAATAAGAATTTTTTTTGTTCCAATCTTGTTTCTCATTTTCTCAACTCTTGTGTGAATTTTGGGTCATTATTGAAACCACAGAAATCGTGTACTCCATTCCTTTTCTATCGCAATCAAATTTTTGACCCTTTGTGAGTTTTGTTTATTTCTCATTTTGAATTGCTGCTGGATATTTTATTTGGTTTCTTGAGTTCGATTAAGGGTTAAAGAGATACAAAAAAGTGGAAAAGGCAAGAGTGTGTGAGACCATAAGAGGGTAAAAGCCATTTAGAGTGAAAACACGAGAGTGAGTGTATAATTCTTGAGTGAAATACGTGAGGGAGTGTTTGTGAGGTTTCGAATCTTACTTTCCAGATTCTAAATATGTCCAATAATCAAGAAAGAAGACGTGTTCGAAGAAGTTCAACAACAAGCCATTCCGAACCTTCAAATGCAAGCGATGTTGGGGGAAATGAGGCGTATGCTGAGGGCTGAATTAGAACCCATTCAAGAGAGGTTGGATAGGGTAGAAATGGGAACACCTATGGGGCAGCAACATGAAATTCCCAATAGACAGCGAGGTGGGCGTGTTCGTTGGGATAATGCTGAGGAAGAAGCGGAATTGGAGGAGTTTGAAGAGCCATATATGAACCAGGGCAGGTTTAAGCGTGGTTATGGGAATAGGGAAGTTAGGATGGGTAGACCTAGGAGGGATATAATGATCTAGGAAATATAAAGTTCAAAATCCTATCTTTTCAAGGTAAAAATGATCCAGAAGCTTACTTGGAGTGGGAAACTAAAGTGGACATGGTGTTTGATTGTCACAACTATTCGGAGATAACGAAGATTAAGTTGACAGCAATTGAATTCACCGATTATGTCATTGTTTCGTGGGATCAATTACAAAATAATAGAAGGAGGAATAGAGAGCCACCCGTGGGCACTTGGGAGGAGATGAAATTACTTATGAGGAGACGTTTTGTACCAAGACACTATTATAGGAGTTTGTTTAAAAAACTACAGAGGCTAACTCAAGGTTCCAAGAGTGTAGATGAATACTACAAGGAGAGTGGAGGTAGCAATGATCCGGGTAAATGTGGAAGAGGACCGTGAAGCCACCATGGCTAGGTTTTTGCATGGTTTAAATCGTGAATTTGGGGATATAGTTGAGTTACAACACTATGTTGAGTTGTCGGATATGGTGCATCAAGCCATAAAAGTGGAGGAACAACTCAAACACAAAGGATTGGCTAGGAGAGGACAACTTGTGGCTACCACTAGTACATGGAAGACAGCCCCTAAAAGGGATGAGCAGCAACAAAGCAAGTCAAAATTTGAACAATCTAAAAATGCCAAACCCATGACGAACACTTCTCTAGATAACATCGAACTTCTATTTCTAAAACCCGTGATATAGGTGTTTTAAATGTCAAGGGCAGGGTCACATAGCTAGCCAATGTGTAAACAAAAGGGCGATGGTGATAAATGCCCAAGGTGAGCTTGAATCGGAGGATGAGGAGGAAGTAGTTGATGAAATTCCACCTTTAGAAGATGCTGATGACGAGCAAAATGATGTGGTCGGACAATTATTGGTAGCAAGGCGAGCTCTCAACATGCAAGTTAAGGAGGAAGAAAGCAACCAAAGGGAGAATTTGTTTCATACTTGATGCTTTGTCAAAAACAAAGTTTGCAGCGTAATTATTGATGGGAAGTTGCACAAACGTTGCCAGCACTGATTTGGTGGAGAAGTTGTCCTTAACAACCTTAAAACACACTCGTCCTTATCGACTTCAATGGCTGAATGAATGTGGCGAAATCAATGTGACAAAGCAAATGTTGGTAGCATTTTCCATTGGCAAATATGAGGATGAGGTGCTTTGTGAAGTGGTTTCTATGCATGCATTCCATATATTGTTGGGGAGACCATGGCAATATGATCGAAGGGCTACACATGATGGATTCACAAATAAGTTTTCTTTAACTTTTGAAAAGAAACTTATTACTCTTGTTCCATTA
>QANY01002462.1:0-50629 GCA_003255025.1 Datisca glomerata
AAAAAGAAAGAAAATTTTAAACTGAATAGAAAAAAAGAAAGAAGAGAGAAACTAAATTTGGATTGTTAACAACATGCATGCATCAACTGTTGAGGAGTCCACCACGCGTCGCTCGATGATTTATCCCGGAGTATGCAAAAATCAAGAACAATCATGAAAGCATTTGGCAGGATACTTGGGTGGTTCCCCACGTAATACACTCTAAAGAGAAAAGCAGCAGTGTGGATAATTACTTACCGTTTAATGAGAATCATCATATATTAATAATGATTTTGTGAATCAGTTAAACACTCATGATTTTGTACAGGTCCGTTCATACGCCTCAACAACTAAATCTGCCAACCTCCAATCTGAACATAAATTAGACTGAACCCAAAGGACCACTGGTTTTTAACCAGATTCTATTTGGGTTTTAAAAAGGAATACACATTTTACCATATTAATACAAATAAATAGTTTCATAATAATAAAAAATAGTCAGTATGAACCTATAAAAGAAATAAGAGACTACATAGTTTACCTTTCATGAACATATAATAGAATAATAGAATAATAGAATAGCAATCAAAACTAACGGAACAGTGGGTGCGATAAGCCCCTCTTTATTTGGCAAAATTGTGAACTTCAAACACCAATTATATAGAAAAGGCAGAGCTTGAGAGATTTTCGGGATTTCGGTTTGTGTGGCATCCTTCAAGGACTTCGATCAAGGTTTTGGTTTTGAAATATCTTTCAAAATGTGTAAGTAATCTATATAATCTCTGTATTTTCTACATAATCTACTGAAAAATTTCCTGAAACAGTCTTATTTGAAGAATGTGGAATTGATATTTTGATGTTAGGTCATCATTGTTGAAGTAAGAAGTTCTACGTCTTTGAAGCAGAAGGGATCTGCCATTTTTTAAGACTCATAGATGGTTTTTATGTATTATATATTTTAAAACTTTGTATAAACTTAAGATTCAATCATACGTAACATGTATATTTTTTATAACAGGCACATATCAAATATCTTTGATAAATATTGAAGATGAAAATAAGTTTGAGCACACACTACAAGAAAACCCCACAATTGTGATGGTTATACGATGACGGTTTGTACAAACGTGGCTAATTGTTGGGGGATAAATTACGACAGTTTTGTGAACCGTCACAATTAGTCATCTTTTACCGACGATTTTAAATCAACCGTCGAAGCAGGTCCCATATGGTGACGGTTTTGACCAACCGTCGTAATTAATTATATTTTCTATTTTTATATTGCGACGGTTTAGGAGAACTGTCACAATTAATTGAAACATGGCGACGGTTTGTGTAAACCATCGCAATTAATTGCAAAATTGATGATGGTTTCTAAAAACCGTCGCAATCAATTACAAAATTTATGACGGTTTCTGAAAACCGTCGCAAATTTCTTTGAGGGGTTTTCTTTTTTTAATCCTATTGCGACGGTTAACCGCCGCAAAAGACATTGAGGGATTATTCAACAAAACGGTGTAGTTTTGATTTTTTTAGTCACTAAAAACCGTCGCAGAAGAACACTATAAACATATATCATGACTGTTTTAATAACCGTCGCAAAAAGAAACCCTAATTAGCCCCTCGACGCGCGTCTTCTTCCCCATTTCCCCTGTTTCCCCCCAGTGCAGCTCAACAGGCGATTCTCCCCCAATGCAGCTCGATCAACAGGCGATTCTCCCTAGTACGGTGGTTCTCCTCTCTTTGAAAAGTTTATGGACTTCTCTATGTACATACAAAAGTTATCTATGAGTTTATCCTTGTCATTCTCTCTGTTGACCAATGGTTTTGAATATCAGCTCCTTGTCGTTCTTTTTGTTGAGAAAGTACTCTATTTTACGGGTCTTCTATTTTCTGATTACATGGATTCAATCCTTTCTGCATTTTACATGTGTTGGATCGTTAGATTTGCTCTAATCACCCTATATATACTGACTTTATAATGAATGGAGCAATAGTCATTAATCAAGGGCTAACATCTACATTTTAATGATGTCTTTGTCTGACCTTTCTGTTAAAAGAGCCACATAGTTATATATTTTGATTATTTATGAGTGATTTAGGAATTGAAAACTCTATTGGAAACTAGATCATTCCATGTCCACCCAGTTTGTTTGTGAACTTTTTACAATGTTGTAGTCCTTTTTTACAATGTTGTAGTCCTTTTTTAGTTCACTCCTTGTTCTTGACTAGATTGTACACAAGGTCTTTGATTAGATATGTGTTACATATGTCGTGTGGTTTAAGAGGGCTAACACATTAACCTCTCGTTCATTTTTTTCCTATTAACTCGTTCATATGCACGCGACGTGATCAAGAAGGTTTGTTTGCTCAGTTAATTAGGATAATCAAGAATATGAGCCACCTTTTTCTTTTTTTAGCATAGTAGGCTAAAAAGTGTAGCATTAGTTTTGATTAATCTGTTTGGTCTTCTTTAAGTTTTGAGAGTTGCAATGAATAAGAGTTGGATTGAACCAAGATTTAGTACGGCATATCAAGATGGAGTAGATCAGTTTTTAAACTTTGCATTTGAGAGAAGATCGAGTGATGGATATATATCATGTCCTTGTTACCGGTGTGTTCATTGTTATCGTAAGACTAAAGACGTCATCTGTGAACACCTGAGGATGATAATGATATGCATGATTTGTTGCATGATGCATTTGGTAATTTATTAAACAATGAAAATGGTTCATACTCTATTCCATCAAAACAACCGGTTATGATGTAAATGAAAGAATGAGGAAATTCGGAGATGATTCTGATGTTAAGGACTTTTACGATTTGGTTAAAGATAGTAATAAAATATTTTACTATCTTAGTTATAAAATATTTTCTAAGTCAGATATTGTCATAATGATTAACATGTGCAGGATTACACCATGGTTTCATCGAGACGTCAATCATCACGTTCAAATACTCGATTGGATATTGACTCTCCTACTTAGTCTAGAGGATCAAATCCACATCATGATATGAATATGAAAACAGAAGGTTTGTTCGCTCTTATTCAAGTTAATGGAGATGATAAAATAGTGTTTCATTTAATTATCATAATATTATTCAATATTTTATTAAATAGGTAAATCTGTGAGGCGTACGAGGATGAACGGTACCTACAACAAGGTAAATCGGGTTGTGTTTATATACATATTTAAATTAAAAAGTTTGTGTATATAATGTCCAATCGATTTTTCTATTGAGTATGTTTCATTTATTGTTCTAAAAAATAAACCTAGATACAAATCTGAAATATTTATTATATGTATCTGTTGTTTCTGGAAAAGTGAATATTTTGTTCCTAGAAGTAGTATATAAACATGAATATATTTGTTCCTTCTTGTTCCTGTAAATAGTATATAAACATGAATATTTTGTTCTTTCTTGATCCTGGAAAATAATGTTCTTTTAGTGTTGACAAATAAAAAAATGAATCTGAACAAGTATATCATGTTTATATTTTATATTATAATCTTTACGTTTATATATATTGTTTATATACTATATATGTTTATGATTTATAGGATATATGGTTTTTGTAAAAAAATTAAAATAATGTTTTAAGTCTTATTAACCGCCTTCTAAATTTAACTAGTTTTGTATATATTATAGATAATGTAGTATATAATACATACAAGATCTAATTATATACTACAATAATTGATCTTATGCAATGAATATATTGTTTAGATATGATTTATGAAATATTTACACTCTTGTAGGCCAAAAGGAAAAACAAAGAACCAGGTTCGAAAGTTAGTAACCATATCTCCAATAGTCCCAACAGAGGTACGAACAGAAGTGAAGAGGATTACATATGGAAAGATTACGCCAGAGANGATAAAATAGTGTTTCATTTAATTATCATAATGTTATTCAATATTTTATTAAATAGGTAAATCTGCGAGGCGTACGCGAGGATGAACGGTACCTACAACAAGGTAAATCGGGTTGTGTTTATATACATATTTAAATTAAATTTTTTGTGTACACAATCTCCAATCGATTTTTCTATTGAGTATGTTTCATTTATTGTTCTCGAAAATAAACCTAGATACAAATCTGAAATATTTATTATATGTATCTGTTGTTTCTGGAAAAGTGAATTGTTCCTAGAAGTAGTATATAAACATGAATATATTTGTTCCTTCTTGTTCCTGTAAATAGTATATAAACATGAATATTTTGTTCTTTCTTGATCCTGGAAAATAATGTTCTTTTAGTGTTGACAAATAAAAAAATGAATCTGAACAAGTATATCATGTTTATATTTTATATTATAATGTTTACGTTTATATATATTGTTTATATACTATATATGTTTATGATTTATAGGATATATGGTTTTTGTAAAAAAAATTAAAATAATGTTTTAAGTCTTATTAACCGCCTTCTAAATTTAACTAGTTTTGTATACATTATAGATAATGTAGTATATAATACATACAAGATCTAATTATATACTACAATAATTGATCTTGTGCAATGAATATATTGTTTAGATATGATTTGTGGAATATTTATTCTCTTGTAGGCCAAAAGGAAAAACAAAGAACCAGGTTCGAAAGTTAGTAACCATATCTCCAATAGTCCCAACAGAGGTACGAACAGAAGTGAAGAGGATTACATATGGAAAGATTACGCCAGAGAAGATAACTCATGAATGAAAAATATTACATATGTTCATCTTATATTTTATAGAGAAATTAACACGCCAATTGTATATTGAATTTTCAGAGAATAAGATCGAGTAAACGATTGTAAGAATTGGCATCAACATCGAATTCAAAGAAAGCGAAGAAGAAAATAAATGATACCCCAATCGTAGTTGAAGACAGTGATGAGTAGAGAGAAACTAATGAACAAACAATCTCCAAATATAGTTTGAAGATCACCAGAATATAAATTATATATTCAAATTGATGATATTTGCATATTCTACAATAGAACGACTCTTAATTTTTCATTATTGAATTTATAAATTAATTAGCTTTATTTTTATCATTAGTTTAATGTTATATAATTGTAGTTTATATCTGAATATATCAATTATACTGAGAAACATATAGTTGAGTAACACATTAGTGTAAACATTGTATAAGCATGTATATATCTGATATACTGAGACCATGAAATGTTCATAAGATATACTGAGACCATGAAATGTTCATAAGTAACAAATATTATGTAGCCCAAATATTTGATTACTTAATATATTATATACATTTCATATAGTTGAGTAACATATTAGTGTAAGTAGTGTATATACTTGTACATATCTGATATACTGGGAAATTAAATTTTATAAGTAACATAGACTATGTAGCGTATATATTTGATTACCTAATATATTATATAACACTTCATATAGTTGATAAACATATTAGTGTAAGTAGTGTATATACCAGTATATATGTGATGTACTAAGAAATTGAAATGTTCATAAGTAGCATAGATTATGTAGTGTATATATATGATTACTTCAATTTGATTAATCAATCTCTTATATGGTTTATGTGTAACATAGATTATGTAGCATATATTTGATTGCTTCAATTTGATTAATCAACTTTAGTTAATGTAGTTTATATATCTTTTATAATTCATGAGTAGTAATAAAATATTTTATTTAGTGTAGTTTATTGAAAATATCTGGTATACTGTAAATATTCATAAGTAGCAAAATAGTTTTATAGTGTGTATATTCAAATACATCAATTTAATTTATTCAAGTCTGATAATTAATGAGATATTTGATAGTTTATGTAATGTTTATATCTGATCATTTATGAGATATATAATAATTTTTTAACTACATTAAAATAGATTGATTGGATATTTAGATTTAATTAGTTTTGTAGTGTAAATATATTTTTATACAAATGGGTTAATATTTTAGTTTATTATATTGTCTACATATCAGGAATATCCGTTGTTGCTAGAGAAACTATTTTGAAATCAAAATGTTGAAATCATAGAGACATTGAAAAATGTAGAAAGTCTTGTTTTGGACACCTTTTAGCTGTTAAGATTTCTAAGTTTCCGTCACAACTAGGGTTACATATAGCAAGATGTCGATGCAAACACCCTCACACAAATGAGTTATGTTTTAATTTCAATGGAAAAATAGCTACTTTGGGCTTAAAATAATTTGCAAGGATAAGGGGTCTAAATTGTGGTCCTTATCCATTAATTAGAAGAGAAAAACTGACTAGTGGGTCATTGCTTTCAACTAACTTCGAAGACTATAAAATTGTGATACACAAGGACTTAAGAGGAGCGTACAAGTCAATGCATAAGATTTTCGATGAGGACAAACTAAAACTGGCAAAATTATTGTGTTTAGAAAATCTACTTTTGGGGAAACAAGACGGAACTAGTATAGGGATGGATCACATTAGGATGGTCGATGACGATGCTATGTTTGAATCATTCCAATGGGGTAGAATATCTTACGAACTAACCATGCATTGCATAGATAAGTTCCATAAGAGTCCAAATTCTATAAGCATGGTTTTTGGAGGGTTTCCATTAGCGTTGGTTGTTTGGGCGTATGAAACCATCCCAACACTGTCTAGTACAGTAAACAAATTGGCAAAGAAGGTTGGAGATGGCTTACCAAGAATTTGCAACTGGGAATCAACAATACAACTTGATTGGAATCAACTGCAAACCTTTGTGTCCGAGTGTAATGATGTAAGATTCATCTATAAAACTTATTATCAACATTTAGATTTATATATACATGTGTAAGTATATATGTCTTCTACAATAGTTTACTTACAATAATTGGTTTGTAGATAGAAGTCGTAGATATGGAAATGACATCTGATGAAAAGACAAAAAGCTACATGCAACTTTTCATTAATACTAATGACAAAACTAGAGAAGGTCAAAGAAATGTTGAAACACCAGTGCATTCGTCATTTGCGACGTTAATGAAAAACCTGTTGGATCGGATTTTAGATTTTGAAGAAAAATTAATGAACCATGACTAGTTTATGGACGAAATATCAAAAAAAAAATTCATACAAACGTTAATCCAATTAAACACAAAACCAATCAATGAACATGTATAATCATATAAACGTATCAAGAAAATATTGAAACAATTTATTCATTTTCAATTAATAGAGAAATTCTGATTTGGCGGGATCTAATTCTCTATATCGCGTTCTTCATTCTTGATATTCGCAGAGCTATCTATTGATCCTTACACCGACAATCACTCATTAGAGTCAGAAGTAAATCTCTCAAGGGTTTTAATAGGAATTGAGTGTGAGCTCTCAAAATAACGATTGAAAGAGAAAACTACATTTGTTTCTTCCCATACTGTCAAACATTGGCGACAACTATGTGTTGGGGGAAGAGCAAAACTTTTTATTCTATGATCAACACACTTAGGGATAGTGTTAACCATAGGGATAATGATGCAATCCCTTACATGATAATTACATAATTTTCACATGTATCCCTATATAATAAATTGTCAAAAATTATCTTCATGTGCACTACTATCTACGATTTTTACATCTCCTCTAGCGCCAAAATTGTATTCAGATTCATCAGTCTAAATTGATGAATTAAATTGATCCCTATCAATTAATTAATATATTTATTTATTAGTTATCTAATAATTAGAAAATAATAAAATAATTAATTTGAACATTTATTTTACTCTTCACTAATTTAGTGATCACACTCATCTCATATGGGTTTGGAAAATGTACCTTGGTTCAAAACATGCTTTTCGTCCAACTGACATTGTTTCTCATTCAAATACCCGGCTAATTCATCTCCATAAATTTATGACCAATTTAATCCTAACATCATACGACTCCACTATAGATCTGATACTGAATCAACTCTCGATTCATGCGTGCTACATTTTCAGTTGGGGCAACTAAACATTTATATTTCGCGGTCCATAAGTATCTTATGATATTACCCTTCATGAATATCAATAACAAGAGTGATATGTAAAATTACCATTTTACCCCTCTAAATATTATTTCCTAAACTCATTTATTGACTGTGAATAAGAAAGACTTTGTAGTCAAGTGTCTCGTACATATCACTATGTTTTATTCAATGACTCATGTTATCGAGTACTTAGACTCAGTTTATTTATTCACACACTTAACAATAAAGCATAATGTGATATTGTTGCTTTTGCAATCTTACCACAAGTTTTATATATATAAATCACGCAACTCCAATATAGTTGAATCACGACCCCAACAGCCGATGTATTGTCTGATAATTCGAACTCACTCATTTGGCATATCAAAGATCGAAGTAACTAAGTGAAATATTTACCTTAGGATTCAAGTAATTACAAAAATACTCTTTAAGGTGTAACAATTAGATTTAGAGCTAGATAAATAACTTTGCTATAAAATAATTGGTTACAGGTCTATTCAACATATTCCATAACTTCTCTAGCTCAATTGTTAGAGTCTTCACTCCCATGCACCGAGACTGGCATCCTTTGGTTCAACCTAATAGTTATAATTAAGTTTGCTTGCCTAGTCGATTCTAAGATTGCGAATAACATTTTGAACTATCTCAAAATAGTTTGTCTTGAAGACCGCTCGGTCTTCACTCTTCTTACGTTGACAATAGTTCCAGGTCTTAAATAAGTTATAAACACACTTTAATTAAAGAAAACATTCATTCATTCATAAAATTCAGTAATACATAAATGTCAATAAATAAGTATTTACTCATAAAAAGTTATTACACCCTACTATATGGACATAATCCCAACAAATATTCCACTTGGACTAAAGTGACGTGTACAATCTCGTATACCCATGCCCTCCAAATGACCATTAAATACTTTACTTCTTAAAGTCTTCGTGAATGGATCTGTCATGTTATTGACCGTCAATATGTGTTTACTTGAACATCTCATTGTTGAACTATCTTTCTGATGAGGTGGTACTTCTGCGCTATGTGTTTGGATCTTTTGTGGCTTCTCAGTTCCTTCGAGTTTGATACAGCCCCACTGTTGTCACAATAAAGTTCCATGAGTTTGTCAGCATCTGGAATGACTCCCAGAGTCTTTAGGAGCTTTGTAAGCCAGACAACCTCCTTTGTAGCTTCACAAGCGGCCACATACTCAACTTTCATGGTAGAATCAGCAATGCTAGATTCTTTGATACTTCTCCATACCACTTCTTCACCATTCAAGATGAACACCGATCCTGATGTGAACTTCCTAAAATCCTTGTTCTCATGGAAATCAGAGTCGGTATAACCCGTAATATTCAGGTCGGTACCTGAATACACATGCATGTAGTTCCTCGTTCTCCTAATATACTTGAAGATATACTTGACAACATTCCTATGCTCGAGTCTACGATTAGATTAGAAATGACTCACCAAGCCTACTGCGTAGCAAATATCTGTCCTAGTGCAAAGCATTGCATACATAAGAATTCTTACGGCTGAGGCATAGAAAATCTTTCTCATGTCTTCCTCTTCTNATATTTGAAGATATACTTGACAACATTCCAATGCTCGAGTCTACGATTAGATTAGAAATGACTCACCAAGCCTACTGCGTAGCAAATATCTGTCCTAGTGCAAAGCATTGCAACATAAGAATTCTTACGGCTGAGGCATAAGAAATCTTTCTCATGTCTTCCTCTTCTTGAAAAGGCTGACTCCACGTCTAAATGGAAGATATCCATTCTTGAAGTCTTGTATACTAAAGTGATCAATCACCTTATCAATATACGATGCTTGAGATAGTGTCAATTATCTGTTCTTCTGATCCCGAAAGATCTGAATACCTAGGACAAAAGTAGCTTCTCCAAGATCCTTTATATCATATTACTTTTCAAGTCAAATCTTGACATCAGGCAGTTTTCCTACATCATTCTCAATAAGTAGAATATCGTCCATGTTCAAAATAAAAAAAAATCACATTCCCTTCGTGTATCAGCTTATACACACAGGATTCATCCACTAATTGCTCAAAATTGAAGTTCTTGAAAATTTCTTTGAATCTGATATTCCATAAATGATACGCTTGCTTAAGTTCATAAATGAACTTCAACAGTTCACAAAATTTTCCCTCTTGGCCTTTCTTCATGAACCCTTCTGGTTGAGCCATATAAATGCGCTCTTCAAGATTGTCTTTCAGAAAAGTAGTCTTGACATCCATTTGTCAGATTTCATAATCGAGGACAACAATAATGGATAGGAGGATTTAGATGGATTTAAGCATGGTCAACGACGAGAGATATCCCCATAGAACATATTTAGTTAATTCAAATTATTATCTAATGATAATTTAATTATCTAATTTCACAAATTAGATATTCTGTCTCACTTATTGATAATTAGAAAAATAATTGATAATTATTTAAATATATAATTTCTGAAAATTACACAAATACACACACACACACATATAATTCAATTAATTAATCAAGCATAATTATCTCATAATTATGTACTTGCCCCAGAATAAAAATTCTTTTGAAAGTTAGTAATTTTCTCATGTCTTAAAATATTTACACCCTAGACTCTGTAGTATAGAGGTCACTTGGGGACCATGGACTTATAAACCTAAGCTCCAACAAACCAGATCATTAATTAAACTCTTTAATTAAATAATCTTATATATTAATTCCATTATTATTCCACTATAAATATGGAATCACACTCTTAGAGATTATAGATTATATTCATAGAGTATTCTCATGTAGTCGACTGATATAATCATGTTACGTAGTTCTGTCCTCTAATTATTAGTTCATAAATTAGAACTGGTCAACATTAACGTTTTACCCTTCTAATTATCTCTTGATCCTTAAGTACCATTAATCCACTAGTGTAAGGATAATTTATAATCTTATCATAAATTTGAGCTCAATAATTATCCAGTTCCAGAATTAACACTTAAGATAATTAACACTTAAGAGAATCAATATACAAACTGTTAGGAAAACTGTGATTCCAAATCTTGTAAGATCATGTTCTCAACCATCCATATCACTAAATATCTAAAATAAAAGTCACTAGCCTGTTTTACAAACAAACCTTAACGAATGAATCAAAAGATCCAGGAGACGTGTATAGGAGTTCATGACTACTCTGGATTCAGACTGATCTACATATGATCATCAAATTGATGTGTATTATATCTTTATGATAAATTGCACGTTGATAAAAATATTAATTCATATCGGTCCAGTCATATATAATCTCATTATATAAAGTACTTTCACTAAGATGTCTATCCACATCAATGATCTGGATGTATATCACACGCATTCGTAATGCTTAGTGAACCGTACTAGCAACCATTCATTAAAGATTCCATACTTTAATATGTTGCTGAAAGTTTTGTTCAATATCTATGATCATAATCATCTTGTACTAATACAAGATCATAGTCTTATCAATGAATATGTAATTTTCATATATTAACATAAATTATTCAACAATAATTTAAGAGTATGAAAAAATTGTAATCCTCATTAAACTTCATATCAAGATGTCAATGCACATATTTTGAGAATATAACCCCCAACAATCTCCCACTTGCTCTAAATTAAATGGGGCATTTATTTCAATCCCATGTTACGCACGTGACCCTTAAATGACTTCGCATAAAATGTCTTTATAAAAGGATCAGCCTGGTTCTGTTTCGACATTATCTTCATAACAGTCGCATCCCCTCGATGCACGATCTTTCTCTTAAGAGATGATATTTCCTCTCTATGTGCTTGCTCATCTTGTGACTCCTAAGTTCCTTTGAATTCTTTACCACCCCACTGTTATCACGATACATGATCATTTACTTGTCCATATCTGGAACAACTACCAAATCAGTATAAAAATTTCTCAGTCATACCGCTTATTTAATAGCTTCACAAGCCGCTTTATATTCGGCTCCCATAATAGAATCTGCAATACTAGATTGTTTAATACTTTTCTAGACTATAACTCCTCCCACTAAGGTGAATAATGATCTAAACGTCGATTTTTGACTATCTCTGTCTAATTGAAATTCAGAATCAGCATATCTAGTAAGGTTTAGTACTCTGTCTGAATAAACAAGCATATAGTTTCTCAGTCTCCTAAGATACTTGAAAATATGCTTTACTGCAATCCAATGTTTCAAACTTGGATTCGATTGATAACGACTGACAATTCTCACTGCATAACAGATGTGTGGTCTTATATACCACATGACATACATGCGACTACCAACAGCTAAAGCATAAGGAACCTTTCTCATATCCTCTTCCTCCTGAGGTGTCTTAGGACATTGTTCCTTGGAGAGGACAATTCCGTGTCTGGTTGGTAGTTAACCTTTCTTGAAATTCTCCATAGAGAATCTCTCTAGCATCTTATCAATATAAGATGCCTGCGAAAGTTCCAAGAGCTTGTTTGTTCTATCCTTTAGCATTTGGATGCGCTGAACATATCTCACTTCTCCCAAATTTTTCATTTGGAATTTCTCAGCTACCCACTTCTTTACCCTTGAAAAAGTTTCTATATCATTCCTAATGAATAAAATATCATCAATACAAAGAACTAAGAAAACCACTATCTTATCTTTGATGTATTTATAAACACATGCTTCGTCAACATTTTGCTCGAAGTTATAAGACTTGATAATCTGATCAAAGGTAAGATTCCAAGATCTAGATGCTTTCTTTAATCCATAAATGGATTTAAGCAACTTACATACTTTCTGATCTTGCCTCTTTTGTATGAACCCTTCTAGTTGCATCATATAGATGCTTTCTTCAAGAGATTCATTCAAAAAAGATGTCTTGACTTCAATTTGTCATATCTCATAGTGAAACTAGTGGTTATGGACAAAATGATGCAAATAGATTTGAGCATGGCCACAAGGGAGAATGTCTCTTCATAATTGATTCTCTCCCTTTGTGTATAGCCCTTGGCTACTAACCGTGCATTGAAAGTCTCTACTTTCTCATTTGCACCTCTTTTCTTCTTGAAGACTCCTTTACATCCAATGGGCCTGACATCTTCAGGTGTATCTACAAGTTTTCAGACGAAATTGGAATGCATAGATTTCATTTCCTGATTCATGGAACTTCCCATTTCTCCTTTTCATGATCATCCGTTGCTTCTTCATAAGATAATGGTTTGTCCATATCAATGTTTGACACTAGGACATGTGCCTCTAGTTTGTAGCATACCGGTTGTCTCACAACCCTCTAACTATGACATTACACTAGGGTTTTCTTTGCAGGAACTGTGGTTTCTCTGGTTTATCATTTATGAGTAGAAATTGAAGGTGGTCTGATCTCATTAGTCACTAATTCCTCGAAAACTACTTTGCTCTGAGGTTTTTAGTTTTTGATATAGTCATGTTCAAGGAAAGTGGCATATGTCGATACAAACACCTTTTGATCCTTATGACTATAAAAGTACTCACCTCTAGTTTCTAGAGCATAGCCTACGAATATGCATATCTCAAACATTGAGTCTAACTTTCCGGTCTTGGGTCTAAGAACGTGAGCCAGACATCCCCATATACGAAAATGACTCAAACTAGGTTTGAAGCGATTCCATAACTCTAAGGGCGTCTTGCTTATATAGAGGGCACTACATTCAAAATGTAAGTTGCTGTGTGTAGTGTATATCCTTAAAATGTAAGTTATAGTGATGAGTAGCTTAACATCGATCGAACCATAACCAATAAGGTTTGGTTTCTCCTCTCTGCAACACCATTTTGATGTGGTGTTATGTGTTGGGATAGGATTCCACGCTCTAGTAAATAATCTTTGAATTCTAAATCCAAGTATTCACCACCTCGATCGGATTGAAGGATTTTCGATGATTTACCTAATTACTTTTCAGCTTCATCCTTGAAGTCTTTAAAGTTTTCAAAAGTTTCAGACTTTCTATGCCTTAGGTAACTATAATCATATCTTGAGTAGTCATCAATGAAAGTGACAAAATACTCATACCACCTTAGCTTGTACATTAATCGGGCCACAGACATCACTATGTACTAGTTCAAGTCATTCCTTGGCTCATTGGCCCTTTCTAGAAAAATGTCTCTAGGACATTTTACCCTCTAGACAGGATTCACAAACAGGAAGAATTTCAAATTTTAGTTCTCTCAAAGCACCATACTTTGTTAACATGTTTAAGCTATCTAGATTAATATATCCCAACCTGAGATGTCAAATATATGTGTTATCATCATCATGGAAAACTTTTTGTCTCTTATTACTTTTAGGTTTTGCTACTTTAAATAATTCAGAATTATTTAATCCGCGTTCAGTCGGTTTTAGCACATATAATATGTTTGTAACTTTAGCATGACAAATATCGAATCCATTCTTAGAAATAATAAACTCTTTATTAATAAAAGAAACTTCGAATAACTATTCTTGCAAAAAAGAAAGAGAAATCAAATTTCTCGAAAAACTAAAAATATAATAAACATTGTTCAAAACTAAATAATTATATCCAAAAAAATAAATGGACAGACCCTAATGCTTTAGCTGACATTAGCGTACCACTACCAACTCTCAAAATGATCTTGCCATCAGCCAGCTCCCTTCACGAATCAAGTCTCTGCAAATAAGAATATACATGGTTAGTGGCTATTGAATCCAGTATCTAGGATGACAAATCATATTTCACTAAACGAGCTTCAAGAACAAGTAATCATATTTACCTTTCTTTTTCAGCTCGGAGAGATACTTGTTACAGTTTGTCTTCCAATGACCTTCAACCCCATAGTGGACACATTTTTCTTTGGGCTTGCTGTTGTTCTTTTTCTTCTTGACTTTTGGCGATGTCTTGGCGTTCTTCCCTTTCTTGTTCTTAATTTCGCACTACCATTGATCTTCTTCCTCTTGTTACTTTTAACAACAGTGGAAGAAGACTTTTGCTCGACAACATTTACCTCGCCCTCTTTGGTCATTCTAAGGTTGAGTGACTCAAAATTTTACAGTTCATTCAATAATTGGGTCATGTTTAAATTGAAACTTGTTCATAACATAGTTGGTTGATAACATAAAAAATGCTGGTGTGAGCGACTCAAGTATAATGCTAACTTGAGTCCGCTCATCCATTGTCACCTCATGTACTTCTGCCTCATTCATTATGTTGATCATTTTCAAAAACATGTTCTCACACAGAAGTACCATTCCTCATCTTAGTCGTCATATAGCTCCTAACGGCCTCATGATGGCTTGTATCAGAATGTTTTCCAAACATCACCTGTAGAGATGCCATAACTTCATAGGCAGTCTCCATGCTTTCATGTTTGGTTCTCATAATATCTTTCATGCTCACAAGCATGTAGCACTTCAACTTGTTGTTTGAATGATCCAAGCATCATATTTGTTCCTAACATTCTTAGGGGCATCAGCATCAGGCTCCTTAGGACATTTCTTAGTTAGAATGAACTTATGGTTCTAACAAATCAACATTAAGTTAATATTTGATTTTCAACGTATGAAATTATCACCATTCAATTTCTCAAGCATGAAGCATGAGTGCAACATAATAAACACACAAATTTTACATTTACTAATCATGATAAAACAACCCAACGATTAATGTGTTGCCTTACGGTCAGTCTGATTAACCTTAGTCTGTCTATGAGATATTCTCATCCATATTAATTAAACCTTAAAATATCACATATTTTCTCTTTTAACAATAAGGTATCGCTTGTTCGGTCAAGTCACAACTATCCACATGAAAGCTTAATTGTGACTTTGTGAGTGTAACCCATCATTTCAAATTCCATGATTTCATTTAGAATATGTAGCATTAGGGTTGGTTAAAATTAAACTACATCATTTCCTCCTATCTTCTAAAGAAGTCCAACTTTCGTATTGGTGTAGCTCGAAACCTTCCTTAGCGGGATAAAAACAAAGCCGTCTCGAGGTCCTTACTGCACCTTACAGTGTTGTACTAATGATGGAGACCATATGTCACATTGACATGTCAACCTTCTTCCACTCACTATTTTATGATTATGTGTTTCTATTTTAACTAATTAATTAATCCAAATTAACCCTTGGTCAAAATAAGTGTTTCCACTTATGTTAATCTTATTAGTTTAAGCTTTTAAAGTGCCTAAGTCATAATCAGGTGAACTTAGATTAACTAATTAATTATATTCATCAAACCTTAATAAACTATTTTACTAAAGTCGATTATCCTAAATGTTACTACAGCCCTTAGTGTGGTGTGATTATCAAGTTGTAACTAATTAAAACCTAACAATTTACATGCAACTGATTTTATAAAACAATACATATAAGCATATTAGGACAATCCTAATAAATCATGTTTCTACTAATGAGATGCATGATTAAATAAAAACTGTGTGAGATTTTCATGTATGGCATGTGATCGACTAATAAATGGACATGTTATCAAACATAACAATTAAACTTAATAATGGACCAAGTGACTATTGAGTATTTCTAAATTACAACCCTTGAAATAAAAAAATAATATTACAAAGAGGACTTCAGGTATACATATTTCTCAAATATTTCCTTCTCCTCCTGATGTTCATTTTCATAATCTTTAAGCTTTGAAAACAATCCTATTTAATTAGGAAAAACTATTTTCTAGTTTAAAATTAATTTTTATAATTTCCTTTAATAATAGTTGACTTTCACTTAGTCAAATAAACACTTTATTTGATTAAGTTAAACTTGGGTCAAACCCAATCAACCTTTTTAATCTCTAATTTTCATATAATTAAAAATTAAAAATTAATTTAATAGTTACATTAATTTCAAATTTAAAAGGATAATAGATAGAGATAGACTTAGTGATAGGGTTTGTTGGTATCAGGGTTTCTGTGAAATTTTCCCAAATGTAACAAAAGTTGCCACCAAAGATAGAACTCTCCTACATCCGTCCATCACCGCCGTCTGTCGCCATCGACCACCGACCACCACCTCGATGTCAAATTTCTGGTGATGTCGCCAGAATAGTAATTCTAGTGACATTGCCGGTTTTTAAAAATCGGTGGCACAAGCGCCGAAAATCAAAATTCTGGTGCCGGCACTGGAATTCTAAAAGAATTCCTATTTCTTTTCTTTCTCCTCCGTTGTTCGCCAGGTGTGTTATTGGTCTTCTCGAGATCAGAATAATTACAATAAATATTCAAAACAAAATTACAAAAATTCCTACCCCAAAAACGGTTTACACAAGATCTAAATAAAAATTAAAAAATAAAGTCTAACCTAAAAATCACTATACAATTAACGATCCATTATTTTCTATACATTAAAAAAACATAATCATCCATTCATTCATACATATCTTATATTATATGAATAATGCAAGAAAATCCACATGACGTTTAACATATAAATATATAAAAGAACAATCCGATACTAATTGTTGGAAAACCCGGCGCAAGTGCAGTAGAGGCGTTTAAATTTTTTTAATAAAAATGAAACTTTTTTGATAAAAAAACAAGCGCGACGCAACGATTTTTGAAAATAAATTTTTTTATTGAAAACTCTTTTCAATCATGATCCATTATATATTTATATATTAGATCTACAATATACAATGCTAGGGATCATATACCTCTTGTAGTCTAAATCAAGCGTCCTTGTAAAACCGATCGATCCTCCGTACCACGAAACCGTTCCAACGATCAGTGGATTACGAGATCTACACCAAAATATTTCAAGTCAATCCTCAACGAATTACGACCTGTGTGGGCACGTAGAATATTACAAGACACTTTTTATAGTCTCTAGATATTCTCAACACATGAGATCTAGAGTTTTACTGATAATGACTTTTGTGAGACGATTCTCTAAAAGAACACTATGAATATTCTTTTTGAGATTTGATTAACTATTAGTCAAAGAAAAAAATCACTCTGAGCAACTATGTTCTTTACCCAATTCTATAATTGATAAACTCAGGAACTGATTCAGCTGATCTTTCTGATAATTACGTATTAGATATTTAGGGATAATTAAAATAAAAAATTAATATTTTATTTCAAATTACCCAATGCAGTGAGACTCACTATATAATGGTGGACAACTACTATGCCACATGGCACTGCAGTGTGCCATGAGATAGTACAGTGTCTCACGGCACCACTGAAGTTCCATGTGGCACCTCCACTATTGTAGTGCCACGTGGAAATTCAAAATAACTAGATATTAGTTAATTCAAAATTAACATATATGATTATCCCTATCAATAAAATTATTTGTTAGTTTATAAATAATTGGATTAGTTGATTCAAATTATTATCTAATAATAATTTAATTATCTAATTTCATAAATAAGATATTCTGTCTCACTTATCGATAATTGAAAAAATAATTGATGATTATTTATATATATAATTTTCAAAAATTTACCACACAAACACAAACACAAACACAAACACAAACACACACACACACACACACATATATACATAATTCAATTTATTAATTTTTAATTAATTAATCATACATAATTATCTTATAATTATGTACTTGTCCCAAAATAAAAATTCCTTTGCAAGTTAGTCATTTTCTCATGTCCTTAAATATTCACATCCTAGACTGTGTAGTATAAAGGTGACTTTGAGACCATGAACATATAATCCTAAGCTCCAATAAATAAAATTATTAATTAAAATATTTAATTAAATATTATTTATATTAATTCTATTATTACTTCACTATAAATATGGAATCGTACTCTTAGAGATTATAGATTATATTTACAGAATATTCTCATGTAATCCACTAATATAATCATTTTACGTAGTTTTGTCCTCCAATTATTAGTTCGTGAATTAGAACTGGTCAACAATACCATTTTACCCTTCTAATTACCACTTGATCCTTAAGTACCATTAATCTACTAGTAAATGACTAATTTACAATCTTATTATAAATTTGGGGTCAATAACCATTCAGTTTCAGAGTCAACACTTAATGGACAAATATACAATTTGTTAAGAAAGCTTCGATTCTAAATCTTGTAAGATCATGTTCCCAGCCATCCATATCACTAAATCTCTAAAACAAAAGTCACTAGCCTATTTTATAAACAAACTATAATGAGTAAATTAAAAGATCGAGTAGACATGTATATGAGTTCATGGCTACTCAGGATTCGGACTAATCTACGTATTATCATCAAATTTATGTGTATTAAATCTTTATGATATACGTCACGTTCATAAAAATACTAATTCATATCGGACCAGCCATATATAATCATATTATATAAAGTATATTCACTAAGATATCTATCCACATCAATGATCTAGATCTATATCACACGCATTCATAATGCTTAGTAAACTGTACTAGCAACCATTCATTAAACATTTCATACTATAATATGTTGTTGACAATTTTATTCATAATCTATGATCTTAATTTTCTCGTACTAAAATAATATCACAGTCTCAATAGTGAATATGAAATTTTCAGATATTTATATAAATTGTTCAATAATAATTTAAAGGTACAATTATAAGAAAAAATGTAATCCTCATTAAATTTAATATCAAGATGTTCATACACATGCTTTGAGGGCATAACACCCAATAGTTCTATCCTCCAAATATTGGTTCGTAAACTAAAGCTGGTTAAAATTATCATTTTACCCTTCTAATTACCTCTTGATTCTTAAGTACCATTAATTCACTAGTGAATGACTAATTTATAATCGTATTATAAATTTGAGCTTAATAACCATTTAGTTCCAGAATTGACACTTAAGGAAACCAATATACGATCTGTTAGGAAAACTTGGATTCTAAATCTTGTAAGATCATGTTCCCAGCCATCCATATCACTGAATCTTCAAAGCAAAGGTCTCTAGCCTGTTTTAAAACAAACCATAACGAGAGAATCAAAAGATCCAGTTGATATGCATAGGAATTAATGAGAGAATCATAATGCTTAGTGAACTGTACTAGCAACCATTCATTAAAGGTTTCATACTTTAAGATGTCACTAACAATTTTATTCATTATCATGACCTTATTCCTCTCATATTTATACAAGATCATAGTCTCATTAATTAATATGGAATTTCTAGATACTTACATAAATTATTCAACAATAATTAAAAAGAACAATTATAAGAGGAATATAATTGAATTAAATTTCATATTAAAATGTAAAAATGGATTGTCCTATACAAAATCGTATACATGAGACTACGAGACATGGAATAAAATTCCATGTCTGGTCAGTAGTTAACCTTTCTTGGAGTTTTTCCTAGAGAATCTCTCTAGTAACTTTCTATCCCTTAGGATTTGGATGCCTAGAACCTAGCTTGCCTGTCCCAAATCTTTCTTTTGGAGTCAGCTTACCACTTCTTTACTTTCANATAATGCTTAATGAACTGTACTAGCAACCATTCATTAAAGGTTTCATACTTTAAGATGTCACTGACAATTTTATTCATTATCATGACCTTATTCCTCTCGTATTTTTACAAGATCATAGTCTCATTAATTAATATGAAATTTCTAGATATTTACATAAATTATTCAACAATAATTAAAAAGAACAATTATAAGAGGAATAATTGCATTAAATTTCATATTAAAATGTAAAAATGGATTGTCCTATACAAAATCGTATACATGAGACTACGAGACATGGAATAAAATTCCATGTCTGGTCAGTAGTTAACCTTTTTTGGAGTTTTTCCTAGAGAATCTCTCTAGTAACTTTCTATCCCTTAGGATTTGGATGCCTAGAACCTAGCTTGCCTGTCCCAAATCTTTCTTTTGGAGTCAGCTTACCACTTCTTTACTTTCAACAAAGTTTCTACATCATTTTCAATGAGTAGAATATCATCTACACAAAGAACTAAGAAAACTATTATCTTATCTTTGATGTATTTATAAACACAAGCTTCATCAACATTTTGCTCAAAGTCATACGATTTAAAAATTTCATTAAAGGTAAGATTTCAACGTCTAGATGCTTGCTTCAATCCATAAGTGGATTTAAGCAACTTGCCTAATCTTGCCCCTTTTTCATGAACCCTTCTGGTTGCATTATATAGATGCTTTCTTGAAGAGAGCCATTCAGAAAACTATCTTGACATACATTTTTCATATTTTATAGTCTAAATTAGCGGCTATGATAAAAAAGGATGCGAATGAATTTTAGCATGGCAACGGGTCAAAATGTCTCTTCATAATAAACTTATTCCCTTTGTGTATAGCCTTTGGCTACCAGCCGTGCCTTGAAAGTCTATACTTTCCTATCTGTACCTTTTTTTTCTTAAAGATCTATTTACAACCAATGGGCCTGACATCTTCAGGTGGATCTAAAAGTTCTCAGATAGAATTAGAATACATCAATTCCATTTCTTGGTTCATGGCTTCTTGCCATTTCTCCATTTTAGGATCTTCCATCACCTTTTTAAAGTTTAATGGATCTTCCTTATCAGTGTAAGACACTAGGACATGCGCCTCTAGTTCATAGCGAATGGGTTGTCTTACAACCCTCCCATTATGACATTGCACTAGGGTTTCCTGAACCAGAACAATGGTTTCTGTGGTTTGTCATTAATGATGAAGGTGGTTTGATTTCATCGGATGCTAATTCTTTGAGAACTACTTTGCTCTGAGGTTTGTAGTTTTCCATATAGTCATGTTCCAGGAAAGTGGCATTTGTCGATACAAACACTTTTTTATCTTTGTGACTATAAAAGTACCCACCTATGGTTTCGGGGCCATAACCAAATAATACACACACTTTTGACCTCGAGTCTAACTTTTTAGTCTTGGGTCTAAGAATGTGAGATGGACACCCCCAAATACTAAAATGATGCAAGCTAGGTTTGGAGGCATTCCATAACTCTAAATGTGTCTTGCATACAGACTTAGAAGATTCTACATTCAAAATGTAGGTTGTCTTTTTGAAGTGCATATCCCTAGAATGTGAGTGGTAGTGATGAGTAGTTTAACATCGACCTAACCATATCCAAGAGGGTTTAGTTTCTTCTTTCTGAAACACCATTCTGCTGTGGCGTTCAAGGTGCTATGAGTTAGGATAGAATGTCATACTACAACATGCAATCCTTGAATTCAAAATCCAAGTATTTGCCACCTCGATTTGATCGAAGTGATTTTTAGTGGTTTACCTAATATCTTTTCAGCTTCAGCTTTGAAGTCCTTAAACTTTCAAAAAGTTTTAGACTTCCTATATATTAAGTAAGTATAACCGTATCTAGAGTAATCATCAATAAAAAAAACAAAATACTCTTACCCGCCTCTAGCTTGTACATTGATTGATCCACATACATCACTATGTAGTAGCTCAAGTGATTCTTTGGCTCTTTGGCCCTTTTCAATGAAAAGTCTCTTGGTCATTTTTCTTTCTAGACAAGATTCACAGATAAGAAGAATCATAAACTTTTAGTTCTTTCAAAGCTCCATGCTTTGTTAACCTATTTAATTTATCTAGATAAATGTGTCCCAACCTAAAATGTCAGAGATAGGTGTTATCATCATTATGAGAAGCTATTTGTCATTTGTTACTTTTAGGATTTGCTACTTTAAACAATTCAGAATTATTTAATGCATGTTCAGTCAAATTAAGCATATACAATCCCTTCAAAACTTTAGCATGACAAATATTGAATCCATTCTTTGAAATAATAAACTAATCATTAATAAAAGAAACTTCAAAAAATTGTTCATGCAGTAACGAAAGAGAAATCAAATTTCTTGAAAATCTGAGAATAAAATAAACATGGTTCAAAACAAGAAAATTATTTCCAAAATTAAGACGGACTGTCCCCAATGATATCACTAACACAAGCGCATCACTGTCAACCCTCTTTATCACCTCGCCATCAATAAGCTCACTTTCTGAATCAAGCATTTGCAAAGAATAACATATATGATTAGTGACTCCTAAATCCAATATCCAGGATGGAAAATCATATTACACTAAACAAGTTTCAAGTACAAGTAAATCACATTTACCTTTCTTTTTTAGCTTGAAGATATACTTACTACAGTTTCTCTTCTAGTGATCAACTCCACAATGAAAATACTTTCCTTTGGGTTTGACGTCACCTTTTTTCATCTTGGCCTTGGTTAAATTTTTGGTTTTCTTTCCTCTTTTGTTCTTATTCTTGCCCTTACCATTGTTCTTCTTCCTTTTGTTGTTCTTAGCAACATTGGAAAAAGGTTTTCGCTCAACAACATTTATCTCACCCTCTTTGGTCATACTCTTGATGAGTGACTCAATAGTCTGCAGTTCATTCAACAATTGGGTCATGTTGAATTTCAACTTTTTCATAACATAGTTGGTGGTGAATGCAGAAAAAGTAGGTGTGACCGATGGTAGTCTCATGTACTTCTGTCTCGAGCATTATGTTGATCATGATCAAAACATGTTAATGTACATAAGTACCTTTCTTTATTTTAGTTGTCATGTAGCTCCTAGTAGCCTCATGACAACTTTGATCAGATTACTGCCCAAACATCACTTGTCCTTACCATGCTTTCATGCTTGGTTCTCAGAACATCATTCATGCTCACAAGCATATAGCACTTTGCTTTGTTGTTGGATTAAATCCAAGTATCAAACTTGTTCCTAACATTCTTAGGGGAATTGGCAGCGGTCTCCTAAAGACATTCCTCAGTAAGAATAAATTTGTGGTTCTCAAAAATTAACATCAAGTTTAAATTTGACTTTCATCTTATAAATTATCACCATTTAATTTCTCAAGTGCAAGTAAAGTTGTAATAGGGTTGCCCATGATAGACATAATAATACCTGAAAAATAAAACATACATAATTCAATATAATTGAAATAATTATCAAGAATTTGGAAAGTAAACGTGATGCATGAATGCAACATATTAAGCATATAAAATTTAACATTTACTAATTCATGATAAGACAACCTAACAATTAATATATCACCTTAGGGTCGGTCAGATTAATTTTAGACTGTCTATGAGACATTCTTATCAATATTAATTAAAACTCAAAATATCTCATATTTTCTCTTTTAATAATAAGGTATCGCTTATTTGGACAAGTCATAAATATCCACTCAAAGCTTATTTGATACTTTGTGAGTGTAACCCATTATTTTAGATTCCATGACTTGATTAGAATATGCTGCCTTAGGGTCAGTCAAAATATACTACATCACTTAGTCCTATTTTCTTAAGAAGTTTAACCTTGGTATGGATACAACTCGAAACCTTCCTTAGGAGGATGTAAACAAAGCCATCTCAAGGCCCTCACTGTGTTGTACTAATAATGGAGACCATAGGTTATATTGACACTCAGTTCAATCAATCAGTTGAATCACAGAATCAGTTCATCAATCAAGGGTTGAAAGAAGAACATAATTCTCAAGGAGTGATTTTTCTACGATTAAAAGTTAATCAAATATTTAAAAGAATCATCGTCACATCCTTTTAAAGAATCGTCGTACAAAAGTCCTTCTTAATAAAATCTCTAGATCTCATGTGTTGAGTACATCTAGAGATAAAAACCTGTCTTCGTTATATTCTATGTGCCTACACATGCCCTAGTGCATTGAGAATTGACTTGGAAGATCTTGTTATGGATCTCGGAGTTTACTGATCATTGGAACGATTTTGTGGGAATAGAGAATCGATTGGTTTTGCGAGAACGCTTGATTTAGACTAGAAGACGTATATGATTCCTAACCTTGTATGTTGTTAATTTAATATGTAAATATATAGTGGATCCTGACTGATTGAAAAAGAGTTTTTAATAAAAAGTTTTTTTGTTATCATAGTGTTGAACGATTTTGTTTTACTAAAAGATTCGTTTTTATGGTAAGTTTAATTTTTGAAATGGCCAAGCGCCACACGCTTCCGCTCGCACGTGCCGCGACGACTAACACCTAAGTCTTTAAGAATGTACTGTACTACAATGGATATTTATTGTCTAAAGGAAACCAGAGCCATGGTTCTTCAATGAACCTAAGTCCTCGAGAATGGACTGTACTATAATGGACATATATTCTCTAAAAGAAACCAGGGCCATGGTTATTCAATGAACCTAAGTCCTTGAGAATGGACTGTATTACAATGGGCATCTGTTCTCTAAAGGAAATCGGGGCCATGGTTCTTCAATGAACCTATGTCCTTGAGAAAGGATTGCACTACAACGGGCATCTGTTCTCTAAAGGTAACCGGTCATGGTTCTAAAATGAACCTAAGTCCTTGAAAATGAACTACACTATGATGGACATCTGTTTTCTAAAGGAAACTTGGGCCATGTTTCTATAATGAACCTAAGTCCTTGGGAATAGATTCCACTACAATGGACATCCGTTCTCTAAAAGAAACTGGGCACTACAATAAGCATTCATTCTCTAAAGGAAATTGAAGATTAAAGCTCTATAAAAATGCAAAGTCCTTATGAACGGATTACTATAGAGAAAAATAGTTGAGAACGGATTAAAGCTTCAAGTTTTGCAAGTCCTTGAGAATGGATCATAGTTGTTCTCGAAAGAAAATAAAAGCTCAAAATTTTGCAAGACCTTGAGAATGGATCATAGTTGTTCTCTAAAGAAAATTGAAGCTTAAAATTTTCTAAGTCCTTGAGAATGGATCATAGTTGTTCTTGGAAGGAAATCGAAGCTTAAAAAAACTATCTTTTTAAAATAAGAATGCAACGAAAAAGGGTTTCAACAGAAGCGATAAAAAAAGTCTTTTTCATTGATTGAGCTAAAGTACAAAGCAGGAAAAGGAAAGTGCAAGAGTGCATAAAAAAGAAAGTACAAAAATTACAGAAGTCTAAGACATAACGATCATCTCAGGATCAATAGTAGCATCCTCAACGGGATGGCAACCACACCTTTAGAAGGATTGACGGCAACAACTTGATCAACAATGACTTTAGGAGGATGACAACCACATCCTCTGTTGAACTGTTGATTTCAGTCAACACCTCATGGGGCAACTCGCATAGGGGTTTTCTGGGAGGAGCCTTTGATGATTCATCTCTATAACCCAAGCTATAGATGATCTGCTTGGATTCAACAAAGGGTGCTTGATACTCAGCCCCCACTTCTTTTTCTTTATCCTTCACTACTTGAACCTTATCTAGCTCAGTTGCCATCAAAGACTCTTCATCTGCCTTCAGAGATTCTATGAGTTTGAAAAACTCCACCCTCACAAATGGCTGCTTGTTAACGGGCTCCCATAGCTCAGCCTCAATCTTCTTCAGCTGCTCAATCTCAGCTTGAAGTCGAACAATGAGGTCATGAATCTTAGTGATCTCATTACAGAGGTTGATCAGGGCCTAATCATGATGAGTGTGATGCTTTTAGAGGGTATTATGATGAATAATGGCCTGGAGAATGAAGAAAACACGTGAAAATGCATAAGTATGAGCAAATGAGAGAATGAAGAAAATGGGAATTCATAAGTAAATAGGAAAAGAAAAGGAGTTTACCCTGACAAAATCGTGACTTATTGAACTGATGAGCTCACCAACATTCATGTCACTGGTCACCGCGGTGTCCGCATCATATAAAATGACTCGAGTGATATGTGAGCAGATTGAACATCATCTAGAAAACTAATCGAGACAGGAACGAGAGGAGCAATATTGTAGAGCCTCAAGAAAAAACCCCCTCAGTGTTTGTTTGGGGGTCTGAAATGGCAGCGAGAATGAACTCTTGTTGAATAATCGGCGGGGGAGGAGCCAGAGGATGGGGAGTTTCTAATTGAACTAAACCACCCTCATTCTGGACGTCAGGAGCAGGATGAGTCTGGGAGGAACTAGAGGTATCCGCTCTTGGGCACACGCTCCTCCCCTAGTATCACTAGCCATAGTGTGGAGTCGCTTCGACATCTCCGCAGCAGCAGCTTCAAAAGCTCTATGAATTTGGGATTCTTCTTCCTCTTCTTCAGAGTCCGTTGACTCAAAAGACCCAAAAGAGAATGATGGGAAATTGAATGAAAATAAGGAACGAGGATACCTCTAGTAAGTGAAGCAGAAGTTGAAGGAGAAGATGTTGAAGGAACAACAATAGGAGCAACAACAATGGAAGTAGCGAGAGCGGGAACGAAGGAAAAGTCAACTTCTCTTATTGGATCAAGAAGCTCCTACCACCTTGTCTCTGGGCAACGTTAAGCAGCTACTATCCATTCACTAAGCACTCTTGACACAAACAACTTTTGTTGGCTTGTTTGCCTGTGTTACACAAAGGAAAAAGGAATGTTAATAAAGAGAAATACATCAAGAAAGGAAAGGAAAAATAGAAAATAAAAAAGGGGGAAAGCAGCCTCGACCAAAGACTTACTGGAAACTTTCCATCTCTTATGAATTATCTAACGGCCATCACCGATTCGACAAGGAGAACATCCCGTTCCCAACCTTTATCCCATTTGGGAAGATGATTTATGGGTGGGCCTCTTTTGCTCGGTCTAGGTGCCAAATAATAACAGTTTTTTAGAATTTACCTATGTGTATGTATTGGAGTTCGGTTACGCCTTAACCTAGGTTATACCGCCTATTCATAGCCTTAAAATAGAGGACTATCCTATAAGAGCTTGGGATAAATTAATAGGAGGGTTAAATGGTAAGTAGAAAATAACTCTTGGAAGAAAGGGGAAACACGAAACTTGAAACCTAATGTAATGTACATCGGGTGAATGGTGATTTCGTATGGAGACCTACAAGGAATGCTCGATGACTCGACCTCTCCTAGGGCACAAATGACACTACGGAGAAAGCGTCTTGGTAAATGGTCATAAACTACCTAAACTCAGGCTCGGTCCTAACAAGGGGTACAGTGGGCTGAAAAATAGTATCATCTGCATTAACTCTACGAAATGCAGGAAATATAGGGAAGAATAAATGAAGAAACTTACAAAGACTGGAGGTGAGAACTAAGGAAAAAGTGACGACGAAGGCCTTTAAATAGGCCACGGATGAAAGAAAAACTTTTATTCATAAATATTGAAAGGTATAATGAAAGGACATTTGAGATGTTCGAGTACGAAGAGACTTGTTGAAAAGACGTGACTTAAAAGGTATGATAGAGACGGACCGTCGCTACAACTAATGAAGAGAAGAGTGGCAGCCGGCGAAAAGGAGGCTGGCACGCTCTGTCAAAAGTAAGTTAAAAATATAGCCTTTAGAGTGTATGATTGTCAAGTTTGAACTAATTAAAACCTAGCAGTTTACATGTAATTGATTTCTCAAAACAATTCATATAAACATATTAGGAAAGTCTTAATCAATCATGTTTTTATTAATGAGATCCATGATTAAATTAAAATGTGTGAGGTTTAATATATGGTATGTGATCGACTAATACATAGTCATGTTATCAATCAAATCAGTAAACATTTATTTAATAATTAAATAAATAAATGATGAACAGAGCGACTATTTGGTATTTCTAAATTACAACCTTTGAAAAATAAAAATAATTACAAAGAGAACTTTAAGAATACGTATTTCTCAACTGGCTCCTTCTCCACCAGAGGTCCATCTTCGTAATCTTCAATCTTTGTTTAAAACCCTTTTAATGAAGATAAACTATTTTTCTAATTAAATAATCTCATTAATTATCCTTTTAAAATTAATTGAATTTGATAGTTAAAAAATAATTTGATGATTCATTAAACTTGGGTCAAACCCAATCAATTAATTAATTTAATTTTAAAAAATTCAAATAAAAAGCAATATTAAATTAGACAAATTGAAAGTTATTGTTAACAAATACAAGTTTCACAAGTGAAAAAGTTTCATAAATGAATAAGAAGTGGCCATTGTGTAAACAAAATTATATAAAAGAAATAAATTGAACCAATTTATCTTAACTATACAAGAAAAGAATTTAAGAAAGTTAAATTCAAATCACCCATTTGTTCGGTTGGCTAAAATTGAGAAAAGGGAGAGAGGGAAAATACGAGCGAATCAGAGAGGCAGAGAAAGAGACAGAGAGAACTATAGAGAAGCAGAGAATGTAGACTAAGAGAGAGAAAAACAAAGGGCGGTAAAGGGAAATTAAAGAAAAGGAAATAGAAAGAAAGCAAAGAGGAGAAACAAAAAGTGAGAGAGCTTACCGGAGGAGACCAACAATGGAGATGCAACAAAGATGAATATAAATTTGAGCTCAATAGCCATTCAGTTCCAGAATTAACACTTAAGGAAACTAATATACGATCCGTTAGAAAAGCTTGGATTCCAAATCTTATAAGATCATGTTCACATCCATCCATAACACTAAATCTCTAAAATAAAAGTCAATAGTCTGTTTTCCAAAACACATTTTAACGAGTGAAACTAAAGATCTAGTAGACATGCATATGAGTTAATGACTACTCAGGATTCAAATTGATCTACATATGATTATTAAATTGATGTGTATTAAATATTTATGATAAATGGTAAGTTAATAAAGATATGAATCCACATCGTTCCTATCATATATAATATTATTATATAAAGTACATTCACTAAGTAGCACCCATGAAGCCAAGAAGCGTGAATGAAACTCATTCTTATGACTGAGTATAATTAAGCAAAGTATAATCTTTCAATAATTCAGAATGTGTTAAGAGGGGGTAAGCACGTTGTATAATCTTAGAACTTTGCAAAGAAAAGGAGAAAGAGAGAACCTAAAGTTTGCCTATCTAAAGGAGAAATCATAAAATAAGACCTAACCGTCAAATACGATATAAGAAATGACCGTAGCGTTAGGGATTCTCAACTGGACCGAGATATGTACCAAATATTTTCCTGGTATTGAGGGCTTTATAGTGTTTGAGCATGGATAGACAACATAACTCGAACCGCCTAAAAGAAATACTCAATCTGAGCAGAGAACTTTGATTCAAAAAAAGAAAAATCTAAACTAGTGAAAGGGAGTTGAAATTTGATTGAATGTTGTTAAAATGATTTTCTGTATATTAATTCTCTATGTTTGCAAGGAAGAGCTATAGTTTAAATACTGAAAGAAGGAAAGAGAGAGGGTTGAATTGGTTACATAAAAAGACAAAAAGAATGAAAGAATATTTTTTGTTGAGTACATTTTCATGCGGGAGAGAAGAGAGCTTCGCATGAGCTGATGAAGGCAATCTAGTGCCTAACGATGATTGGAGAGGAGAACTCCAATGAGCTTGTGCTCCCTGGAGAATTTGTTAGCCAGGTAAGCTCTTCTTCACCCACTGAGTTCCTGTCGTGTGGATGGTGATTTTTTTTGCTTTGCACAGCCTTTAATTTTTAAGGTATCTGTCATGGCTTCTTGTAATTGAGCCAGATGTGTAGTGAGTTTAATAGCCCACCTCAAGTGAGAAGGTTATGTGACAACTTTAAGCTTGGAATTGAGAGACTGGAACGTACTCAGTGGGAGATTTTGGTGAGTATGTTAGCTATTTGTGAGACAAAAGGGGCATGGCGTACTTCCAGGGCGTTGGACAGGATTTTTTACCGAATGAAATGAACATCAAGTTCTATGTGCTTTTTCCGAGAATGAAAAACAAGGTTGTTGGCTAGCGACAAGGGACTCTGGTTGTCACACCATATAATTGGTGTTAAAGTTGGCTTGATATATAGTTCACCAAGAAGCTAGGTAAGCCATAAAATGTCACGCAAGTGTGAGCAAGGGAACGATATTCAGCCTCTACACTAGACTGTGCAACCACAGGTTGTTTTCGCGAGCTCCGGTTAATGAGATTTCCCCTTAAGTGGACACAGAAGCCACTAGTGGATCATTTGTCATCCAAGGAAGAGGCCTAGTCTGCATCTGCATAAGCTTCTAAGGTGAGGTTTGTCGCATGTGTGAAGAGAAGTCCATGGTTGGGGGTGCCCTTAAGGTATCGCAACAATCTTTTGCACACTTTCCAGTGTTCAGAGGTTGGAGTAAACATGTATTGATTGAGTTTGTTTACTGTGAAGGCGATATCTTACCTTGTCATTGTGGGGTATTGTAGTGAGCTGAGAAGACTTTTCTAAAAGGTTGGATTCGAACATGGGGTACCTGAAGTAGTGAGCTTGTAGGACTGACACATTAGAGTTGGACTACTGTTGGCTTCAGCCATGTGAGCTTTATGCAGGATATCATTAAGGTATTTAGATTGAGTGAGATATAATGCTGAGCTATCCCTGTAAGCTTCAAAACCTAAGAAATATGACATTGATCCGAGAGCTTTCAGGGTAAATTGACTTGCAATATTTAAGAGAAGCTGTTAAATTTGAGGTTTCCTGCTCCCAGTGAGGAGAATGTCATCAACATGGATGAGAACTAAAGTGATATCCCATGCATGGTACCTAATAAATAGAGAAGTGTCTAACAAAGATGGTTGAAAACCCCACTTGGTTAAGGGCTTGGAGGGATTGATGAAACCTTGGGGTTGTTCCATGTAAACTGTCTCTTTGAGGTCACCATGCAAGAATGCATTATTTATGTCAAGTTGTTGGATATCCCACCCTTTACAAGCTGCCGAAGTGTGCATGGTTTAAGAACAGAGCTGAAAGTTTCAAAACAGTTAATTACAAGTTGTTTTTGAAAATCTTTTGCCACAAGCCTTGCCTTGTACATGTTTACACTGCCATCTGAGTTGTGTTTTACTCTAAATACCCATTTGTTTTTCACTAAAGATTGATTTGGAGAAGAAGGGACCAGAGTCCAAGTGTGGTTGGCGATGAGAACTCGATATTTAGATTGCATAACAGTCAACCAGTGTAGTATGGAGATAACTTGCTACACATTATTAGGTTCTGTATGTTCCAAGGTAATAGAAGTGAAGACTCTTAGTTTCAGAGAACTAGTCTTGGACCTAGTAAGCATTGTGTGCACAGAATTCACATTGGTAATCTTGGGAGGTAGTGGGGGTGAAGATGGAATTTGTGAAATTGAAGGTGAGTTAGAAAAGAGAACAATGTTAGTTGGAAAGCTATAAGTTGGGATATGGAACTGGAATAAGAAAGAGAGGGTGAGATATTACCTATTGGTTGAGCTTGAGTAGTTGATGTTGATGAAGAGCAAGTTTCAAGAGAAGTTGATGCTGCAAAGTGTTGAGGGTGAGGAGCTTGAGTAGTTTCACCATTACTTGAAACCTGAAAATGGTAGATTGCAGTAAAGGGAGAACAAGTAAAGGTTTAGAGGTGGACTGACATGGAGTAATAGTTTCAGTTAATTCTGTATTGGGGAAAACATTTTCATTGAAGGTGACACTCTTGGATATGTAAACTCTGTTTTATTTTGGTTCTAAGCATAGATATTCTTTGTGTGATGGATTGGACCCTAGGAAAACACAATTTTTGGTATGAAAATCAAGTTTGACATTGTTGTATGGTCTGAGAAAGGGAAAAAGCAACATCCAAACACCCTTAGATGATCATATTTAGGTTTTTATCTAAATAATTTTTCATATAGACTTATGTTTGACGATGTGGGTGTAGACAAGATGTTAATTAGATATGTGGCAGTTGAGAATGCTTCCCACCAGAATTTCATTGGGATTTTTGATTGAGCTAGTAGAGTAAGTCCCTTTAATATGGTATCCTGTGTTTCCTTTCAATCGTGCCATTTTGTGCATGTGTATGTGGGCAAGGTTGTCTGAAAATTATGCCAAGTTGTTTAAAGATGGGTGACAAAGGTCTAAACTCCCCTCCCCAGTCACTTTGGACACATTTTATCTTTGTGTTAAACTGTCTTTCAACATATGCATGAAACTGAATAATTGTGTCTTTCACTTCTGCTTTAGTTTTTAAAGGAAAAATACATCTAAATCTTGTATGATCATCAATTATGCTTAGATAGTACCTATAATCAGAGTTAGATAAGTGGGAGCTGGTCCCTAGACATCAGTGTGCAACAACGAAAATGGTGAGGTAGCATTAGTATTAGAAATTGTAAAAGTGGACTGATGTGCCTTATCTAACATGCAAACATCATAGAACGATAAGACACTAGGAATGACCTTCAACACTGTAAAAGACTTAAAAATTTGACTCAAAACAGGAATATACGGGTGACCTAATCTTTGATGCCATATATTTGTCTTATTTACAGGAACATAAGCTAGAAAACTAAACAACTTAGTGACAGTGGCATGATCTTGAGATGTATTGCTTGGATTGAGTGGAAAGTGGTAGAGTCCCTTACGTAGAACACCCTGTAGAAGCACTTTCGTCGAAATCTTGTCCTTCACAAGGCAACAAATATCATCAAACTCAATTACTACAGGATTATCTGTGGTAAGTTTAGAAGACTTTTAGTAGCGTAAGGAACATATAAAATTTGATCTAAAGTGAGGGAGAAAAACTTATTAGATATGGGTAACACACTTTTACCAATGTGAGTGATGTGCTTATGATTACCATTGCCTACCATAACCTTGGCCTTACCTTTGTAGTCTCCTTTGATGGACAAGTTGGCTAAGTCAGATGTGATGTGGTGGCCCCACTGTCCAGGTACCATGAGTTATCCTCAGAGTGACTTGTTGATGCTATGAAAGCATTTGGGACTCTGTGAATGTTGTCATGACTTGGAGAGTAGGATTGATAGCTAGGACCAAAGGTGTGAGACATGTGATTTTTTTGAGGGTAGCTTAGAATCCATTGATGGGGGCTGAGTTCAAGAAAATCAAAATCAGAATGTGGAGAAAGTTGCGGGCGGTCTCTGATACAAGCCATTTTTTAATCTATAGAAGATTTTTTTCAATTTATGATTGAACATTGGTAATGTGGGGAGTGGATTGCAATTCACTATTATAAATATAAGTTGTGTATTCATAGGAGGTTGTTGATCATTTAGACTGTACTATGACATTGATCAAATAGGTGCTCTCCTTCACAAAAGACAGTATACTGTCATCACTTGATTTACTTCTTGAAGCAATGGTGGTGCTTGCTGACCTTGAGTTGGGGTTGTTGGAATCCTCATGTTTATGCTTTTGATCATAGCTTCCATGGATGACATATGAGCTATCAGAGCAATTATAGGATCTAGCTCATGAATTCCTACTGCCTTTTTGGTGGTTGTAGCTGAAACTGCTCTAGCTGTAGGAATAGCAGGCTTGCTCTTTCATCTGAATGGATCATCCATGCTTTGGTACAATACTTTGATATTGTCCTGAAGCATCACCAAGGCAGACCTGCGCCCCCATCTCCTCACCAATGAAAACCACTAAGTCGACCTTCTAGGGTACCTCCACCTTCAGTACCTAGATGTGAATTTATACTAGATTTTAGTTTTTTGTATAAATTATTTTTGCTTGCTCTATCTGAAAATCAATATGTAATTATCATTTTGAGATGTGATTTCTAGTAGACATTTAATATGTAACAATTTTGATTAATTAAATAAAATGATATGTGATTTTGTTATTTTGTGATATTTTCTGAAAAGTTATTTATTTTTTATATTTGTACAAATGTAAGTATAAGTGATAAAAAAGTTATAAAAAGTATTGATAACATTAACAAAACAATAAAGTAATGAAAAATGCTATGAAAGACCTACTATAGCATTTATAAAACGCTATGAAAGACTTGCAATAGCATTTATAGAATGTTGTAAAAGACGTACTACATCATTTATAAAACGCTATTGAAGGATTTCTTATAGCATCTAAAAATGCTAACATAGGTAGCGGACTTTTAATAACATCGGTATATATAGCATTTTCGAAAATGCTATCAAAATCCTATGATAGTGTTTTTATGTCGCTATCGTTGGCTTTTTTTGTTGTAGTGTTGCTCCAGTTCACATGAAGATGCTCAGAAGTTGTTTTTACTTTGTCTTTATTTTTGAAAACCTTATACCGTGTAATGGAGATCCTATAATGGTCAAGTATAAATGTAATATAAGGTTAGACTATAGGTCATGGTTAAAAAAACAAAGTCTAATCTAAACCCTAATACTTACTCAATGATAAACACTTTATATTCTTTACTTCCCTGATTCAATTTGCTTTGCTGATAAGTTCTGGATGATAGTATTATCCATATCTTCAATATAAGTTAATGACATCTGTCAAATTGAATTATAATTCCAGTAAACAAATTGAAGTGGCAGGAAGTTTTATTAGATATTCTGTATGTAATATATTTGAAACTTGTACATGCATAGTGGCTACTAGTCTGTTAGAGAATCCTTTTTTACAGACTAGGTAAGTTATCTCATTTTGTACACTATAATACAACTATACTATATAGAACAGTGTAGAAATCGAAGAATTTTTTTTAGAAATATTAAACCTATTTATTTTTTTCATTCTTACATTATCCTTACAATGTATTTAGGATGGAGAAGCACCAGACAGAAAAGTGAGAATAGTATGAATAGGTGTGCTAACATGGCTGTTAATACTTGAAATAAGAAGTTTTATAATGGTCAGAATCAAAATTTCAACAAAAAAACAAGAACAAAGGTTTTCCAAGAAATGGTCAGCCACAATTTCAGAACAATAGAGAAGGCTTTTACAGTCGAAGAGGAGGCATATGTGGTAGAAATGGTGGCTTTAATGGTAATTATGTTATAGTTTGCCAAGTTTGTGCAAAACCAGGGCCTTCTACGTCTATTTGCTATTACAGATATGAAAGGAGTCAGTCAAATTCTTCACAGCAAAATGACTTCACTTCTTTCTGGTATGAATGGAGGTCAGAACTCAGGAGGTCTTTATGCTTTTATGGTTTCTCCAGCTGCTTAGGCTTTAGGAACAGATTCTACACTAGATTTGAATTAGTATGCTGATAATCCAGCTACAAATCATGTAACTGCAGACCTAAACAATTTAAGCCTTGCTCAAGAATACACTAGTATGGACAGGCTTGTTGTGGGGAATGGTAAGACTCTCTTGATCTCTAACATAGGTTTATCTTTGTTACCTCCTAAACATCATCCTTTGAAACTTAAATCTTTGTTTTATGTCCTTGAAATAAAGAAAAAATTAATTAGCATATCCAAACTGACTAATGATAATCCTGTCTTTGTTGAGTTTCATTCTAATGTTTGTCTTGTGAAGGAAAATGTTTTGGGGAGACTTCTGCTCAAATGAGTGCTTAAGGATGGGCTATACTTACTAACATGTCCCTCACCTCAGTCACCTTCTATTTTCAATGCCTGCCTTATGACTGTTTTGTCTTTTAACAGTCAAATTTGCATCTTTCTTATAATAATTCTATTTTGTAAAATGACATTTCTTTGTTGTCTAATACTGATAAGTCCTTCTTAGTTGATAGTTCTTCTTGTAAACAGCTTTCTTGTACAAATGATTCAATGAATAGTACTAAGCATTTGAAGTCTATTTCTCTCTTGTTCCCACTAATCTGTCTCATTCTACTCTTGATAAGGTTAATCACAATAAATCACATAATTATGTATGTAATTCTACTATTTTACACACTTCAGTTATTAATGTGAATTTATGGCCTAAGAAATTAAGACATCCAAATGATCAAGTGTTGCATCAGATTCTCAAAATTGCAAATTTTCTTGTCTAAAATTAGAAACTCGATTTTTGCAATTCCTGTAAAAAAGGAAAATGCCACTCCCTTCCTTTTTCTTCTTCTTTAACACACACTTCCAAACCTTTAGAGCTTATATATACTTATTTGTGGGGTCATGCACCTAAGATTTCAAGAGAAGGTTTTAGATACTATATTATCTTTCTAGATGACTTCACTAAGTTTACTTGGATCTATCCTTTGAAAATCAAGTCATAGGCTCTTAAATATTTAGATTTTTTAAACTTCAAGTTGAAAACCAGTTTGATAGCAAAATAAAAAACTTTACATATGATTTGGGGGGTGAATTTAGACCTTTTTCTTTCTTTCTTGCAGGATTCTGGTGTTAATTTCAGGCATCCTTGTCCTTAGATACATCAACAGAATGGATCTATAGAAAAGAAACATAGACACATCTCTAAAACTGGCCTTTCTTTGCTTGCTTAGGCATGTATGCCCACTGAATTTTGGTGGGAAACCTTTCAATCTGTTGTCCATTTGATAAACAGACTTCCCACACATGCTCTCTTTATGGTTTCTCCTTATTAGAAGCTCTTAAATCATATACTAACTTATAGTATGCTTAGGACATTTGGTTGTGCTTTTCTTTTCATTACTTAGGCCATATAATTCACATAAGTTTGACTTCCATAAATATTTATGTGTATTTATTGGTTACTCTGCAAGTTACAAAGGATATAAGTGCCTACATTCTTTTTGAAATGTGTTTATATCTAGGAATGTTGTGTTTAATGAATCATGTTTTCCATATCCTACCTTGTTTGCTAAGCATGTTTCTTTGTCTCAGTCCAATGCTTCTGTTTTACCTACCTTGTCTTCTACTTTCCATTCTATAATTCCAAATGATACTCAACATAACATTCAACAAACTTTTACAAGTAGTTCATCGTTAAGTGCTTCATCAGAACAGGCTTCTACTTCAATTTCATCCTGACAACAAACAAATAGAAATGAACACACTGATGATTATGCAACATGTCAGGTTCTTTCTTCACCTAGCACCTTTTCTTTCCATTTATATAGTCCTACACAGACCTAAATCTATAAATGTTAATCCCAATTCTAGTTAGGTTGTCTCCACTAGACATCCTATGATCACAAGATTTAAAGCTTGAATCTCTAAACAATTTTTTTCTGTAAATTAACATCCTTTAATCATTACTTCTTCACCAACTGAACCTAAAATTGTTAAAGTGACTCTTGCCAATCCTCATTGAAAGCAGGCCATGCTAGAGGAGTACACTACTTTGATCAGGGATAATACTTGGGAATTAGTCCTATTTTCTCCTTATATGCCTCTAGTGGGATGTAAATAGGCGTTTGAAGTAATACATAAAACTGATGACATTTTATTGAAGCATAAGGCTCGTTTAATGGCCAAGAGGTTTAGTCAAACACCTGGAATTGATTTCACAAAAACATTTAGTCTTGTGGTAAAGCCTACAACGGTGAGATTTATCTTACACATTGTTGTTTCTTTTGGTTTGAGTGTAAAGCAGCTTGATGTAAACAATGCTTTCCTCAATTGAACTCTTCAAGGAGTTGTTCTCATGACACAACCAGATGGGTTTCAAGAAGATTCAAGACATCATCATGTTTGTAGGTTGAGGAAGGTTCTTTATGGTCTTAAGAGAGCCCCAAGAGCTTGGTATGACAAGCTAAGGACAACACTGCTCAATTGGGGTTTTATAGTTTCTATATCAGATACTTCTTTGTTTACCTACAAAAAGACTAACACAATTTTGTTTCTGTTAGTCTATGTGGATAATATATTGTTGACATGAAATGATTCATGTGTTTTAGACAAAGTTGTTACTGATCTCAATACTCAGTTTGCTTTAAAGGATTGGGACATGTGTATTATTTTCTTGGGATTGAGATTTACAGAGATAATACTGGTTTTTATCTATATCAGTCAAAGTATATTGTTGATATTTTGAAGAAAGATCCCATGGAAGGAGCGAGACCAGCTCCTTCTCCCGCCAGTTCTACTTTGAAGTTGTTTGTGTCTGATGGAGAACTAGTTACTGATATAATTTTGTTTAGGAGCATAGTTGGGGCACTTCAAAACCTACTAATGAATCAACCAGAAATTGGGTTTATTGTTAATAAACTTAGTCAGTTCCTGCATCAACCAAAATCTATTCATTTCTTGCTTGTAACAGAGCCTTGAGATATTTAAAAGGGACAATTACTATTGGTTTACACATCAAGGCTTCTAAGCTCTTACTTTGCAGGCATATTCTGATTTAAATTGGGCAGGAACTTTAGATGCTAGGAGATCAATAGGAGCTTACATGATTTATCTAGGTGTCAACTTGATATCTTGGTCTTCTAAGAAACAAAATGCATCTCTAGATCGAGTAGTGAGAGTGAGTATCGATCCATGGCAAATATAGCTGCAAAAATCACCTAGATTCAAAGCATACTGTCTGAATTGTCCTTGCATTTAGCTCAACCCCCAATTCTATGGGTTGATATGCTGGAGCCATTGCTTTGTCTTCGAATCCTGTGATGCATGCTCATACCAAGTACATTGAGCTTGATATTCACTTTATTAGAGATAAAGTGTTGCATAAACAACATGATGTTTAGTATGTTCCTACCTTTGATCAAGCTGCAGATTTATTAACCAAACCTTTGTCCATTGTCAAGTATAATTATCTAGTTTCCAAGTTCAAGGTCATGAATACTCCCTTTAACTTGAAGGGGGATGTAAGGAGAAGTGTAGTGGTAGCTTAGCTTGTAAGATAGCTTGTTAATCTTGTTAAGCTTAGTTAAGCTTTCGTTTTAAGAGTTAGTTTTCTGTCAGTCCCCTCATGCAAAACATATAGCTTAACTATCATTTGTAACCTCTTGCATCACCCCTCTCGTGCTGCCTATAAGTATGACTAGCTTCATCATGTTCAGGTTTAATAAGAATATACAAAGTTTACAATTCATCTACTCTCTATCTCTATGTTTTTACATATACTTAAATTACTCTTTTAACATTACAATTTACACTATAAATTATGATTAACGTAATAATATAATACATAAAATATATCATCGATACATAGTGAATGAAAAAAATCTTAAACAAATTTGATAAAAGAGAAAAATAATTTACAATGAAAATCAAGAAAATGCATTATTTACATGTTATATAGATTTTATACACATTTATACCTTCTAATTGCTTTCATTCTCTTTAATAGTTTCTTCAGACCTTGAATAAATAGCTATTGTGATTTTATAACTTTTTATTATTTTTATACATATTTATCTCTTTATATTAATGATACCTTAAATAAAAAAAAATCAGTGAATTGTCATAGTAGTTAGTAAATCTACCATTAATATTTTATGTACTTGAATTAAGAAAAGAATGGGATTCCGTAGTTTTACAATCTTTTTATTTGAATTATTTAGATACCATCTAATTTTTTTGGTATCAAATTAATTAAATTCTTATATGATAATCAAATGTATTTTACAATAACCAATATTTGCAAATGAAATACTACCTTTATCTGAACCTTTTTTAATTTCTAAATTAACCTCATGATAAAAACGCATATGTTAAGAAAAATAAGTTTACATTTAGTAATTCTATTTATAAACTTTATATTCAAGCGCAAAACGCATGTCTGGAAAACTAATTTTACAAAAGAAAATGTTGTTATTTTGCTAGTTTTCCTAACCCTTAATTTCAAGATATATCGTTTACATAGAAACATGCAATTTGCCACTTTATTTTATTCCATGAATCCGTATGATAGGAGTTACATTTAATGAATTGGATGTTTAAGTCTAACTATGTCCAAAATATTTGAAGTGTACAAATTATAGCACCAATCAATTATGACAATGTACATGCATAAAATATGATGGTTTGTACCTTTCCTATAAATGAATGAATGTTCATGTTCGTGATTAATATAAATATACATAGTAGTATTTTTGAATTACACTAGAAAAATATTGGGATAAGAATATTTGCTTTTCACTTTATATTTTGGTTTCGTTAATTTTGGCTATGGGCTTTCAATTAAAGGCTTGATATTTCGATATGATAATAAGCTATCATAGAGAGAAGTTATAAATAACTCATGGTGATTTTAAAACGTAATATATTTTTGGTTAGATTGGTGCTAGATTTTTGTCAAAAGTCTTGTTTACGGATTCTATAATACTAGATTTTAAACATAATTTTTCAAAAACTATATTTTCTGATAGCTTGTGAAACGAGTAGAATTTCTCAATTTAAATGGCCTCTTTTTTATCTGAACGTTTTACAGTATGTTTTTAAGTCATGAATCTATAGTGTTAAAAAATCAGAAAAGTTTAGATATGATTTGATATCGTCAAACAATAAGGTTTGCTGTAACTGTTTTAAAACTGTCAGCAAGAGATTTTAGGAATTCAAGGGATTTTTTTAGATTCGTTCAATCTAAAAATTTATATTGAAGTTTTTGATAACTTTCTAAAAATGATGTTGAAGTGTCGTTTTTAATGAATATCATTTGACTAATGAAAATATGTGAGAAAATTTTATTTTACGAAATAGTCACCAAAGCTAGATAGATGATATATAGATTCGTGGAATCATGTTGGCCTTATTATGCATATAAATGATAGACTGAATTAATATTGCTACTGTCAATAATGTAATATAATGTTAGAGTTAAAACAAAAAGACCTAAACATGAAGCTTATTATATTTGAATAGTCCTAATGTTGGTTCTATAAAGGAAGAGAGTTTGTTATTAAAGAATAAGAACTTAATTAAATTTCAGATTTCCTTTGAATGGATTCGTGTGCTATTTTGGGTTTTTATTCCTCAGTTTTCACTCTCTGCCTTACATATTTTAAACAATTGATTTTGTACTTTGTCTTCAATAACTATGTGAAATTTAAAATACTTCTATTTGTAAACCTTAATAATTTTAGCATCTTGAGCATTGACGATTCGAAACATTCCCTATTCATTAATTTTACTAAGGAATACAAGAGCTAGATTTTATGCATACGTAAATATTTTCCATACTTTGCAAATCTTAGATGAATAGAATGTTATGGTCTCTTTGATTTCCTTATAAGTAAATTTTACCTATATGATAGATTGAATGCTTAAATTGTATGTAGATGTGTTTGTATATAATCGATATGTAGATTTTATGGTAATGGATGAAAATATAGATATATGCTTTCATGTTATGGTTCGTAAAATAGAAATAATAAAGCAATAAAAAAAATTAAAGACTAGGTGTGTGTTTATGTCATGAAATGGGAGAGTGAGCAATGGAATACGGTGGGATCGGTGGACCTAAAAATAATTTATGATTAATGGTTAATGCTAATGTTAATGAATGGCTGTTTGACTCACTACAAGAAATATGTTATTCTACAAGAGGTGGATATCCCCGTGAAAAGTAATCCACAAAGATCATGTAGTGCCTGTGACAGACCCTCATATTAAAAGTCTGCATTTTTCGCGAGCCGCAACGCCTCCTGTGAAGACCCTTGTGGTATCTCGCTTTTTACACCTTACACAATTTCCGTCCTCAGCAATATGGAATAACACAATAATAGCTTTCTTCAATACTTTTTTCTTATCGATCATGAAAGTCCACACAAACTGTTAACTATCCACATATCCACCCCAATAGCACTCAAAATCCATGTCCATGTTTCACGGTTCTCTAACTTTACAATTTCATAGGAAAATAGGAATAATGAGTTATTCCCATCTATACCAACTACACACAATAACTATCTTAGATGAGGACCCTTAATGTGACAACCATCAGGACCAATCACTGGTCTACAACCTTTCATAAAGTCCTTCTTACATGCCCCAAACCATTCATAAAGTCCTTGAAACTTTGGCCTCCCACCTCTACCAGCTTCAACCTTCATATATATAGAACTATTTTCATTCATCCTTTTAAGCTCACCGCCATAATCACATAGTTGCAGAAACTAGTCATCAAATGAGCATTGCATAATCAGTGTTACCTTTCTCTTAGCCCTCCAAACTTGCATCCTAGACGTAAGACCATGTAATCTTGCCTTATTCTATTTTGCATTGGACTGAGAGTCATATTTGGAGCATTTCTTAATTGGCCTAGATACTTCTGCGATAACCAACTTCAATTGGCTTGCGTATTTGTAAATGACCTACTACAATTATGAATAATGTTGAAAGACTTCATCTAAAAAGTACTACTATCCCTATGCAAAGATGCTTAAAGAAACCAAGGACACCCCTCAGTGCATGCTGCTTTAATCCTATCCCTACCATTCTGCACAAATTTAATCAACCTACCATTCTTTATGGAATACTCTCTCACAACCTGTCTAAAACCATTTGCACTTCCAAATTACATAACCCATTTAAAATGTGGGTTATTCATGTCTATTTGAGAAAAGAACCCAAGAAATCAATTTGTACACCCACCCTCTACTACTTCTCCTTTTGTGTCTTCACTATCAAGGCTTTTAAGTTCATCTGAGTTCTCATCCTCTGTGTTAACTAGGTTAAATTGGGTACAAGTAAAGATATGATCTAATTTTAGTTCAATGTGTGACTCAAACAACTGATCATCCTTAGTTAAATGAGCATCATTAGTTGAGTCACTATCAATTAAATCTGGATAATCAGACTCACCATAAAGAAAACTAGAATCAACAATTATATGATCAAAATGTAGATATAACATGGCCTTCTAGCCCTTTTATCTGAAGAATGATCAAGATATTTTTAATTACATTTTTACGATACAAATAAAGCACTATAAAAGTGATTGGTTAACTTGTATATATACATTGTGTCATTTACATTCTTTATGTTAAGAATATTTATAAAGCGATTAAGTTATAGACTAAATTTTAATTGATCAATTTTTATCATTTTTTCAATGCCAACACGTGCATAGAAAATGCTTTACAACTTGTTATATTAAATAAACTTATGATAATTATGCACTAACCGCATTAATCTTTATGAAATTTTAATAAAGGTTTAATATCCTAAAATCTCCCTACACTCGGACCAAACGTCGTTTAATATGCCATGTGTTATGCACATGATAAAAAGATCTCCATTATACCCCTCCTTCATCGATGAAAGAACCCCCTACACTTTGACTCAAAATCACCTTACCCCTTAAATTTTAACCTCTTCCCTTATGGTCCCTAAAATTTCTTCATTCATCATGAAACCCCCTTACTCGAAACATCAAACCAAAAGGCATTTAATATGTCACGTTACGTGCTCGTGCTAAACGAAATTCCCATTATACCTCTTTCTTCATCGAGCCCCTACGCGAACAGAGCTCTATCACTTTTTCATCTTCCCCTTACGCGAACAAAGCCCTTCATCTCCTTCCTTATTTCTTCATCTTCTTCCTTCAAGATCTCTCTCTCTCTCTCTCTCTCTCTCTCTCTCTCTCTCTCTTCGAAACCCTACCATTCTTCTTCAAAAACCCCAAACCCGTGACTTTCATTTCCTACTTGAGCATCTATCTAATATGTGTAGGTATTTAGAATATTTTCATTGAATGTGGATGTCGATGAATAGTTTGTGAATGACATTTCGTTGAAGGATATTGCAAGTATTTTGTTAAGAATATGCTATTTAGGTACTTTGTAAAGGATATGGTATTTAGGTATTTTGTAAAGGATATTGCAGGTATTTTATAAAGGATATGGTATGTAGGTATTTCGTTGAAGGATATAGTATGGTATATAGGATGTTGATGTTGGTTTAATGATAAGTACTTTCGTTATGTATCTTTGATTACAATTTATTTAAGTTTATTTGATTATAGGGCTATCAAATAATAACACTATGTTATACATTAGTTCAAAATAGATACATATACCCATATCATATTATAATAGGTTAATACATTAAGTTGAGAAATGCTTGTACAGTTGAATAAATGAACATTTCTTAGATGATCAAAAGATCTACATATGATTCAAGTGACTTTATACATCATAACATTGATACCAAACCTTAAGGAGATGAAAGTCAAAAAGCTACTAAAACTGGAGGAGAAATTGTCAAATTTTTTACAAATCAATAAAGATGGAGAAGCAATTGTAGCTGAATTTGGATGAAAAATCGTTGTCATGGGTAGATTATATGGTTGAAAATAATGGTAAAATTTAAAAAAAAAAACGTGTGTCGTGCTTGTACCGAATTAATAGGCATTTGACGGCCGAGGGTTTTATGATGGATAGATAAACTTTAGAGACCATTAGTAAAGAGATTAAAATTTAGGAAGATAAAGTGATTTTGGGTCAAAGCACATGAGATTCTAGGATATTAATCCTTTAATAAACGTAAAGTTAGTTGTAAAATAATACTCCAATTATTTTTTTAATATATAACTAACTTTGAGTGAATTATACTATTTTAATAATTTTGAGATATATTTTTCATTAAAGTTGTGTAAGAAATATTAAGTATATATGATAATTTTGAATATTAGTAATTACAAATTTGAGATAAAACCTTTATAGATACCAATTATGATATTGAGTTGTATAGAAAAGGAAAAAAGATACATTCATTTTTATTTATATTTCGAAAACTTCATAATTAAAGTTATAAATGCGTATTAGAATCTTCTACTATGATAAATATAAATCAAAATCCAAAATATTTAAGGTTATTATAATACTAGTTATATGTCCGTGCTATGGACTTATTATTTAATTAAAATACAAATCATTTTTAAGAATAACAATTATTAACACAATAGTATGACATCTAAAAATGGACTAATTTAGAGAGAAATGTATATATATCCAAAAACATATTATTTAGACAAAGTAATGAATTAAAAAACTCTTTAAAAGAAGAAAATGAGAAATTGCGATGGTAAAGAAAAAAATGCCATCATGTATGCATCAATCTTTTGACCATAACATCAAATTTTAGCCATTCTTTATTATTGATTCGTGGAATCATATTTTAGCTTTCATGAATCTCATAATGTATAAATTATATGAAATTATTTATTAAAAGGAGGATCATAATGTAAATGTTAAAGATAATAAACACATACTTATCATCTTCATCAATATAAATGTTAATGAAAATTCAAATTTCTTCTTCAGATCAACCAAATATTGAGATATTCGTGATGTCACGTTACTTTAATTACACTAATTTCCTCATGCATTTGGGCATTTTTTTCGTTTCCCAAGTTGCTGTCATTTTTCTACTTTTATTTTCATTTTTGTTCAATAGTTTCAGCAATTCATAAATTAAAATATATCATCTATTTATATTCTATATTTCATATAGCATTAGTTAACGTATGATAAATGATCAATTAATAATATAACTTTAATTATTATTTTGGTAAATTATGTATAGGGAAAAAACATGAAATTTGGTATATGATATCTTGAATGACAACCAAATAAAATAGTTTTACTAAACAAATAAGATTAAATTACCGAAATAAAATACATACCAATGTATTTGATTGTTGAAGATAAAATACAATTACGAACAAAAGTTAAAGTTAAGATTGGATAAGAAAAATTACGAAAATAAAAAATTACTGAACAAAATACATACATTGATTGTTGAAGTTAACAAAACTCATGATAAGAGAGAAAATCAGCAGTGAATTTTACTCATNACCTTGATTGTTGAAATTTATCAAAGCTCTTGATAAGAGAGAGAAAATGGCGATATCAATTTAGTGAGGATAAAATACCATTACGAACAAAAGTTAAAGTTAAGATTGGATAAGAAAAATTACGAAAATAAAAAATTACTGAACAAAATACATACATTGATTGTTGAAGTTAACAAAACTCATGATAAGAGAGAAAATCAGCAGTGAATTTTACTCATAAGGATAAAATATCATTGAGAATGAAAATTCAAAGTTAATTAATGTTTAATAAGTGAAATTATGAAAACATAAAATTTTTGAACGGTGCATTTCAGAAAAAAAAACTCTAATATTTTGTTCTCAGAGCAGTACGAAAACAAAACTGAAAAATTAAGAAAAGGGCTAAAGAGAATGTTTTGTTTTCATCCTCTATTAAATTAAGAATAGAAACTGAAAATTATAATAGATCTACTAAAACGTAAATCATAATTAAGCAATACTAAAGGACATCTGCGAAATAATAGATAAGGATAATGGAGAAGTAACTAGAATTAAAACGTGAATAGAAGAGTATACAGAAGCATGAATTGGAAGAGACTACTTGAGTTACGAAACATTAATGAGGGAGTGGAATGACATGAAGTAAATGAAAGATATTTAAATATTGAGACTAAGTAAAATGGAAAATGATAATAGTTAAAACAAATACATTATAAAATTTTGGCCCAAAGACAAAATTGTATAATTAAAACAACATAGACTAAAGTCTCTTTTAGGTTTTTTAGTATTAAGTTTTAAGTAATAATATAATAGCTACATTAAATGTTTTGACATCTAAATAGAAAAATAATCACACAAAATGAAATAAAATAAAACAATGAATTTCATAAATTATTTAATCACGGATTATTTTAATACTTAACTAATAATTTAGATTGTAAAGTTGGGTATATAGACATCTGCGTAATATGAAATATGAAATGATGATATTCAACTTTACACATATATACATATATGGACATATGGCCCGAAATTGAATGTGACACTTGCGCGTATTTTGAGCTTTCATTTCATTACAAAATTAATATATTTCATAAAAACACACATTTAAGAATACCATTCCCTTCATATTATTTTATGGAAAATGAAACTTATAACTTAGAAAAAATGTTCTTCATTAAGCTGCTTTATTAGGTTAAAATTTTCAATACCCACAATTTTTATACAATTAGGTATATATTAATTAACATCCACAATCCCTTTTATTTTTTTTACAATTTTGAGTTGACATTTGTCAAAGTTGAGTAAAAATATTTGGGATAATATGAGGCGTCCATACCCAACTTTTAAAGAAAGAAAGCATATTAGCTAATAATCTTATATATATATATAAGATTATTAGCTCAAAAGAAATATTATTAGAATGACTAGTTAAATATATAGGTAATATTATGGCTAAATTAAAGAAAGGAAGCATACTAGTTAGGAATTTCCCTAGGATAAGGAGTTAGCGGCAAAAAGTCGCTCTTCTTTCTTTCCTAGGGGATAGGAAGCACACTAGCAGTGTCTTGTGTGATGATACTATTTTTTTTGCACTTGATGGGTGGAGAGTTGACCAGAAGAGAACTTCGATTCACTCGACCACCAGATAGGTGGTGTGCTTATCTTGTGTGGAAACACTACAGAGCGAGCCTCTATTCTAGGCAAACACTTGTGTGACAACACTACAAAGAAAGTAACGCTTTCGTGTAACACGCTATGGTTTCAACGCCTTATGTTGTACCTTCCTCTTGTGTCAAATATGATGTTGTACAGGATCGTTTAAATAAGATATCTTTCTAATACAAGGAGAATCTATAGTCAATGTAGTGAGATTCATGGAACTAATCATACCTAGGGGTGTTTAAAAATTGTCCAGACCGTATAATCTGATCCGGACCAGCCGAAGTTGATTGGCCTGGACAGTTTTTTCTCATATTTGGTCGGTTCGGTCCTCCTTTTAGAGAGGCCCGAACTTTCAGTTCGATCCAAAATTTCAACCAATTCTGGATTGGACCGACCAAACTGATCGTATAATATATATAAAATGTTTTTTCAAGTAAAAAGTGACTTTACACATTCCCATATTGGAAAATAAATAAAGAGTAATGTGAGAATGAGTTATAAAAGTACTACATTTACCTCCTCATGATGAAGTTAGCGCCCACATGTATGTGCTATTAAAGCATGCCTCGAAATAAGGCGTATTTATCACGCGTATAATACGTTCAATGTATTAACCATTGTAGATATCATATTTTATCTGGTCCAATACTTTAAAAATATAAATTTTATTTTTTTCTCATATACTAGTCTAAGACTATGTGTATGATTTGAAAAATAACTCAATACCTAAAAAACAAGGAAATTTGTCTAATGACTAAAAATAAAAAAAAGGAAGAAAAAAACTAAATTTAAAAAAGTGAAGCCTTAAGTTTGCCTATAAATAGAGAGAATGTCTTCACTTGAAAGGGGAGATTTGGGAGAGTGAGGAAGAGAAGAGATTTTAGAGAGAGAAATAGAGGTTTTGAGAAAATAGTTAAAAAGATAAAGAATGAGAGTTTTCATTTCTATTCATCTTCCACCTTCTCATTTTTTTATTAAATTAGTTCAAATCTTTTACATTTTAGCTTACAATATACTTTGTTCATTATAATTAATCGTCTCTCTTTGTCATACTCATGTGTTTGATATTTCTTTGTTTCATTTTTTATATATAGGTTTGTTTGTTCATTCTTTATCATATCTCCTCCTTTTAATCTTAAGTTTTATTTTCATTTATTGTTTACATCTTTACAAGTTTGATGATGAGATTTTTTTGTCATCAACTCAATCAATGAGAATGAGGATAACATTTTGAGGGGTATAAAATTAACTCAATGTAAAATTAACTCAATGGGTTGAAAGTGTACATTTGATGAAAAGATCTCCTATGATAATTTCTCATACATAAAAATGCATAAAATAGAGAGTAATACCTCTATACAAGATTATGTAAATATTTAAGCTTTGGTTTTTTTTTATGTTCTTATAAGTTCTCTTCTTTTCTTTTTAATTTTTTACCATCATTTTTTGTGACACATGTTTGAACTAGTTACCATCCATGATCATTTCTAACAATAAAGGAAAAAAATGGTAATTAGTGAACTAAGTGGTCCAAAATAAAAAAATGGTATATTTATATCCCAAACAAAAATTATTTTATTTTGAAAGTTTTATTGATTTTCTTTAGTGACACTTGTTTAAACTAGTTACCATCCATGATCATTCCTAACAACGAAGGAAGAAAGGAAAAATGGTAATTAGTGAACTAAGTAGTCTAAAATAAAAAAATGGTATATTTATATCTCAAACAAAATTATTTTTTTAGTAACACTTGTTGAAATTAATTACCATTCATTATCATTCTTTTTGCTATTTGATTAGCATTAGGTGAAAAAATAAAAAATGGTAATTAATAGACCATGTAGTAAAAAAACATACTCATGCTAATTATGTATGAAATTAAGCATTTTTTTCATAGATTAATTTATTTTACACATAAAAATTTTATTATTAATTTATTTACTAAACAATTATATATATACATATATATAAAAAACTCTTAATAGAGAGGGTGATGTCACCCTCTGTAAACTTTTTTTTATTTGAACTTTTTTTATTTTTTTAATGTTTACATTTTTTTGTTTTTTTATTTTTCATGTTTGTTTATTTTTTTATTTTTTCAGTATATATTATTTGTTTCTTTTAATTTATTTTATATATATTTTTAATTATTTCACTTCTTGTTTCATTATTTTCACCCCGACATATTCTTTTTTAAAATTTATCATACATATTTATCATCTCTAACATTCATTTTCATTTTTTTTATAGTTGTTATCTCTTATTGTCACAACGTGCGTGCGACGCGGGGTGACGATTAAAAAAATTCATTTTTTTTAGGAAAAAAAATTTAGAGTCGTCACCAATCATTTTAGGGTGTGATTGGTCACCCAATTTTAAGATGAAAATTATTTTTGGTCTACGAAAACTCAAAGTTGGTTCGGGAGTCGTTTGTGTGTGGGGAAAGTATTAGCACCCCACAACACCCATTGTAAAATGGTTACCAAATTTTATAAAATGCTATCCATTTTTTTATTTTAAGGCAAAGGTTAAAGAGATTTATTTTTGAATGTCCCATTTGAGAAATTTTGTATCATATAAATGAACAAAATAAATTACTTTTAATGGGTGGTTCAGAGATCATTAAAAATATTACTTTTTTTTGTATTCTCATATCTTTTTAAATCAAAGCATTATTAGAGTTATTCTCGGTATCCCAAGAATAACTCCTCACCTCAGTAGTTCGAGAAGTTTGGTATCCCAAAAATCTCAAAGTCCATCGTCGGCCTTTTTTAGTGAAAATTAAATAATAGAAGTAACAAAATCTAAATTTAATTATTAAAATTATAATCCACG
>QANY01002462.1:53362-66345 GCA_003255025.1 Datisca glomerata
TGTTTGTTAGCATGAGAGCTCCTCCCGAGAAAGCCTTCTTGACAATGAAAGGTCCCTCATAATTTAGGGTCCACTTTCCTTGGTGATCCTTTCGATATGGGAGTATCTTTTTTAACACCAAGTCTCCTTCTCGAAAACATCAGGGATGCAATTTTTTGCCATATGCGTGCATCATTTTTTTTTTATATAATTGCCCTCTACATAATGCCGTCAATCTTTCTTCCTCGATGAAATTTAATTGCTCATGTCGTGTCTGTACCCACTCTGCTTCTTCTAATTTCGCCTCCATTAAGACTCTGAGGGAGGGAATTTCCACCTCAATTGGAAGGACTGCTTCCATGCCATATACCAAAGAGAATGGCGTTGCCCTAGTTGATGTTCGGACTGATGTGCGGTACCCATGCAGTGCAAACGGGAGCATCTCATGCCAATCTTTATAAACCTCTGTCATCTTCTTTATAATCCTTTTTATGTTCTTATTGGCTGCTTCGACTGCTCCGTTCATTTTCGGACGATAAGGAGACGAATTATGATGCTTAATTTTGAATTGCTCACATAATTCTTTCATCATCTTGTTATTTAAATTTGTACCATTATTTGTGATGATCCTTCCAGGTAGACCATATCGACAAATTATCTCCTTTTTAATAAACTTAACAACCGCACTTCTGGTTACACTTGAATAAGAACTTGCCTCCACCCATTTGGTAAAATAATCTATAGATACCAAAATGAAGCGATGCCCGTTAGAGGGTTTGGGTGTGATGGGACCAATGACGTCTATGCCCCACATAAAGAACGGCCAAGGCGCGGCCATTACATGTAAAGGGGATGCGGGTACATAAATTTTATCCGCATAAATTTGACATTTACGACATCTCCTAGCGTACTTGATGCAGTCAGATTCTAGAGTTAACCAATAATATCCTGCTCTCAAAATTTGTTTGGCCATCATATATCCATTAGCATGAACTCCACAAATTCCTTCATGAATCTCCTCTATGATTTGATTCGCTTCCCTTGCATCAACACATCTTAAGAGCACCTTATCATGGTTTCTTTTGTAGAGTATTTCACCATTCAAGAAGAAACCCATGGACAATCTTCTAATAGTGCGTTTATCATTCTCAGAAGCCTTGGATGGATATTCTCCATTTTTTATATAATGTTTGATGTCGTAATACCAAGGTCTTGTGTCTGGTTCTTTTTCAATGCTCATACAGTGAGCAGGAAAATCTTGCCTCTCAATTTTTATGAGTTGAACTTCTTCCTTAAAGTCTACAGCAAACATGGACGCTAGAGTTGCCAGCGCATCTGCGATTTGATTATTCTCTCTGGGTATATGGTCAAATGAGATCACTTCCAAAGTTCGACTTAACTTAGTGACATGTTTTTTATAAGGTATTAGCTTAGAGTCTTTAGCTTCCCATTCTCCGTTTAGTTGTCGTATCACCAATAGCGAATCTCCGTACACTCAAAGCTTCTTTATCTTCATATCACAAGCTGCTTGAATTCCCATGGAACATGCCTCATATTCTGCCACATTATTTGTACAGTCAAAGCATAGTTTTGCCGTGAATGGAAAAAAAAATTCTTTAGGTGATATGAGGATTGCCCCAATTCCATGTCCTACATCATTAGATGCACCATCAAATAACATTGTCCATAATTCTGGGTTTGCAGATTCTTTTTCATTTTTGAATATGACTGAAACACTCTCATCAGGGAAATCAAACTTCATAGGCTCATAATCTTGCATTGGTTGATCTGCCAAATAATCAGCAACTACGCTTCCTTTTATTGACTTCCTCGTGATATAGACAATATCATATTCTGTGAGTAACATTTGCCATTTAGCAATCCGTCCAGAAAGTGATGGTTTTTCAAAGATATACTTGATAGGATCCATCTTTGAAATTAACCAAGTGGTGTGGTATAACATATATTGTCTAAGTCGATGAGCAACCCAGGCCAATGCACAACACGTTTTCTCCAACATCGAATAATTAGCCTCATAATTTGTGAACCTTTGCTTAAATAGTATATTGCTTGTTCTTTCCTTCCAGAAGCGTCATGCTGACCAAGTACACAACCCATGGATTTTTCTGTCACTGTAAGATACAAAATGAGTGGACGCCCTGGAGTTGGAGGAACAAGTATGGGTGGATTTTGCAAGTATTGCTTGATCTTTTCAAAAGCAATTTGACAATCATCATTCCATCCTTCTGTATCACCTTTGTGGAGAATTTTAAAGATAGGTTCACAAGTTGCAGTTAGCTGTGAGATGAAACGAGCTATGTAATTTAATCTCCCCAAGAAACCTCTAACTTCCTTTTGAGTTTGAGGTGGTGGCATATCAATGATGGATCGAACCTTATCAGGGTCAACTTTTATTCCTTCCTTGCTCACGACAAAACCAAGTAGTTTCCCTGAAGACGTTGCGAATGTACATTTCGTCGGGTTAAGCTTTAACTGGAATTTTCTCAACCGTCTAAATAGTTTTCGTAGAGTGACCGTATGATCTTCTCCTTGACGTGATTTGGCAATCATATCATCAACGTACACTTCGATTTCTTTATGCATCATATCATGAAATAATGTAACCATTGCCCGCTGGTAAGTTGCCCCTGCATTCTTCAGACCAAATGGCATAACCTTATAACAAAATGTACACCACAAAGTTATATAAGTCATCTTTTCACGGTCTTCAGGAGCCATTTTGATTTGGTTATACCCCGAAAAACCATCCATGAAAGAGAAGGTTGAATGTCCCGCAATGTTATCTACTAAGACATCGATATGGGGTAATGGAAAATTATCCTTGGGGCTTGCCCGATTTAAATCTCTATAATCGACGCACACCCTTACTTTCCCATTTTTCTTCAGCACTGGGACTATGTTAGCAACCCGTTCAGGATATTTTGCTACGTCTAGAAAACCCGCATCTACTTGCTTTTTAACTTCTTCTTTGATCTGTACCAGCATGTCTGGTTATATTTTCCTTAACTTTTGTCACACTAGTTTACTTTCGGGCATAAGTGGCAAATGATGAACCACGATATCAGTGTCAAGACCTGGCATATCTTGGTAAGACCATACAAAGACATCAATATACTCTTTGAGTAAGTCAATTAATTCTCGGCGGCCTTGGCTTGTCATAGAAGTGTCGATTTGGACTTCTTTCGTCTCTCCCTCCAATCCTAAATTTATCACCTTCGTTAACTCTTGATATGGTTGAGTTATTTTTTCATCTGACTCTACCATTTTTAACATTTCCGGAGATGGTTCGAAATTATCCTCGTCACTTTCACCTGACTCTACGTTAAGAATGGGATTGCCAAAGTTGTTGATTATGCTCTTGTTTTCAAAATCATCGTTCTCGAACCTGAATCGGATTATTGGATGAAAAGAATGCGGAAGAAAAAAATAAAATAAAATAAAATAAAATAAATAAACAAAACATGAGTATGGACAACATTTCAGAAATGGAAAAAAGAAGACATAGAAGGAAGAAACAAAAAGAAACTGGAATTATATTTATCATCAGCAAAAGGAGACGAAACAAGTTTTTTAGATTTTCATTCAAAAAGATGACATGAAATAGACGAGAACATAGGCCCATAACAGTGAAATTCCTAAGGCATTGGGTATAATCATTAGAATTTTGGCATGAACACATTACTCTTGAAAATTCTCGAGAAGCATTGGTAGTTCGGTGACGTCCCAATTGTTAAGTTCATGATCTGAATCGCATCGAAAAACCAAGTCCTTTGTACTTGAACTTGATGATTTTCCCAGGATTGCGGATATTGAAAGCTCGGCGATATCATCTTCAAGGTTGTAATGCTCTACTATAACCGGTTCTTCGAGTGAAATTCCTCCACTTCTAAAGGATTTAGAAATATGGGGTATGATTGCCATTTCCACATCGAATTCCCTATTTTCAAGCCTAGCAATCCTTTTTTCTTTCTTTTGAGCTTCCACTCTCCCTCTATCAGCCTTGGTCGGTCTATATCCAAGTCCAAACCTTTGCTCATTCTTGTCCCAGTCAATTAACTTTTTTATGCCTTGATGCCCACTCCCGAGTCCCTTACCTGGCTGGTATCCTCCTTAGATCATCAACCTTGCAACCATTTGAGATGCTTTTGATAGGTTTGGCGTTGGAGAGGGTTTCTCACTAGCAACAAACGTGGTGTTCGCAATCTCAAATGATCGAAATGAGCACTCCAATGTTTCCTCTGCCGCCTCGACCTATGGCATGGTGGCTGGCTTGGATACCAAAAAATCTTCTTCCCCATATATACAAATGAGTTTATGATCCATTATGAATTTCAGCTTCTGATGTAAGAAAGAAGGTACTGCCCCAGTAGAGTGAATCCATGGTCGACCCAAAAGGAAACTGTACGCTGGAGTTATGTCCATCACTTGGAAAACAATATTGAATATGCGTGGTCCAATTCGGATAGGTATCTTTATGTCTCCGATTACTTCTCTTCGGGTGCCGTCGAATGCTCTTACTATCATCATGCTCGGCCGCATGTGTGTCGCGTCCACTGGGAGCTTTGCTAGTGTGGATCTTGGCATTACATTTAGAGATGAGCCGTTATCAATCAATATTTTTGCAACAATATAATCCCTACATTTTATGGATATATGTAAAGCTCTGGTGTGCCCAGTACCATCGGCCGGGATTTCATCATCTGTGAAAGTGATAAAATTTGGTGCGGTAATATTTGCCACAATTCCACTCAACTAATCCACCGTAATGTCATGACAGACATATGCTTGATTCAAAACCTTCAATAATGCTTGGCGATGTGGTTCAGAATTCAGAAAGAGTGACAGTAAGGATATGCGAGCAGGTAAGCGATTAAGTTGTTCAATCACCTTATACTCGCTTTGCTTGATGAGCTTCAAAAATTCACATACTTCTTCTTCAGACACTGCTCTTTCTTTCTCCGTACCTCTTATTATATCTGGGTCTATCACTTGGCCGCCATGCATTTCTCCTTGGAATTCATGACCATTGTCGCCTTCTTTGGCCTTCCCTTTCCTTTGCCTTTCAAACACATCGCTTTTATCCGTTCTCAAAACTTCTGGCGTGTAGCATCTGCCACTCCTCGTCATCCCACCTACTCCCGAAATATTAGTTATGGGGAGATCGAGGTCAGACGGATTTAGCTCTTGAGTTTTGTCGTTACTGCTTGTAATAACCTCATATCCGTACATCCAGGGTACTGCTCTTGAATCTTTGTAAGCGAACGCACCCGGTATTTGAATGGTGATAGGCATCGGAGCATAAGACGTAGTGGTGCGAGTTGACTTTTCCTCGTAATGTATTGTGAGAGGTTTTGGGATATAGGACGACATTTCAACATTAACTTCAGATGATTCTTTAGTTATCATGAGGACTAAAGAGTCATCTTCTTGGTATTCCCTTTCTCCTTTATGACTTATCGTAAGTATCTTTGCATCCAACAACTTTTGCACTTCCTTTTTAAAATCAGCACATTCCTCAATTGTATGCCCCGTCACCTTCTTATGAAACAAACAATCGAAGTCATGCATAGGCTTCCTAGAAACGCACTCATCCTCTGAGCGTGTTGGGTAGGTGTACCCTGCTCTAGAAAGAAGATGGAAAAGTGTTTCCATTGACGTGCTCACATCTTCCACGTCCCTCTTTCCATATGAAAAATATTCCTCAATTGCATTCACGGCAGGATTCCCATGATTTGGTAGAGGGTTGGAATTGATATCTGGATTCCCATTTGCCTTTTTGAAATTCAACCATCCAGCCTTGATCAGTGCCTGTACTCTACCTTTTAATGCCGTGCAATTCTCAGTCGAATGTCCCACTGCCCCAGCATGATACTCACAGCGAGCAGTCGGATCATACCACCTTGGGTATGGTGGTTGTAGAGGTTCGTAAGGAATTGGCACCAATTGATTATTCCGTATCAATTGAGGTAAGAGTTCTGTATATGACATGGGGATTGGATCATATTGGATAAAACGTTGATTATTTCTATTTCCCCTCAGAGGCTGATCAGCCTGACCAATATTTTGCTGGTGGGCCGGTGGTCTGAAACCGGGCCTTGGGTTATTTTGAAATGTTGATTGTTGAGAGTGATAATTGTACGGAATTTGTGAGGTATTAGCCACGTATGATGTCGTAGACTTGGGTCCTTCCCCATACTTTGAAAATCCTGATCCCGGGTTCGCAGCTTGTGATGGGTACCCGGAATTGATCATCTGCACATCCCCTTCTTTTCGCTTCAATGGAGGCCCCTTTTTCACTGACGATGTATCTGATAAAATTTCCAAAATTCTTCCATTTTTTATCCCATACTCAATCCTTTCACCGATCACTATGATGTCAGAGAAGTTGTTTGAAGCGTTTCCAATCATTCTGTCATAGAATGGAGGTCTCAAGGAGTTAATAAACATTCCATCCATCTCCTTGCCTGACAATGGCGGGTGTACCTGAGCAGCTAACTCCCTTCACCTTTGTGCATATTCTTTAAAGCCTTCTGTAGGTTTTTTTTCCATCCTTTGTAAGTCCAAACGATCAAGGGCTATGTCTATGTTGTACTTATATTGTCTTAAAAAAGTATCTGCTAGATCTTTCCACCTCCGAATATGTTAGGTATCCAATTGGATATACCAATGAGATGCGGCTCCCATCAGGCTATCTTGAAAGAAATGAATCAGCAGCTTATCATCATTTGCACAAGTAGCCATTTTTCTGCAGTACATAATAAGGTGACTTCTGGGGCACGTACTACCATCATATTTTTCAAACTCAGGTAGTTTGAATTTATGTGGGATGTTCACATCAGGGACCAAACATAATTGGATTGCATCAATGGTACTGTATACATCGGATCCTTCAATAGCACGTAATCTCTCCTCCAGAAAGTCCAATTTATCGTTCGGTCATCAATTGGCTTGGTAATAGGCTTATGCATCTTTGGGTCATCAACATCGGTTATGATGATTGGCTCATTAACAAGTTCACCTTGTGGAGTGAAAGCCTGGTTGTGACCACATGCCATCGCGGATGGGTTGTACCCAGTTTTCCCTGTCTGCATTGTTTCCTAGACATTTGGAAATGGATGATGCTGGATATTTATTGGTGGTGAAGCGTGCTCAAACTTGTCAACCTGATGACGTTGATATGTTGGAGTGAACCCAGGAGGGTAAAGTGGAGTGTCGTTTGGCAATTGATTTTGTGATGATTGAGCCCCTTGCGGATTTTCAAAACAGGCTTTTCCCTTACTTGCGGCCAGGAGTTCGAGGACTTTAGCCATTTACTCTTTTAGCTCCATAATCTCTTCCTTCATTTCCTCTCGTGATTGCTCTATTTCTTGTTCGTCCATGACCCTAACTTGAGCTCGAGTTCGATAGGGATGTCGAAGTTTTCGGGCTATCTTTGGAAAAAAATTTTAAAATAAAAATAAAGCAATGAGATGTAGATTTTTGCTAATAAAAAGAAGAAATAATGAGAGTAAACTTATGCATGAGAAATGATACTGCGCAAAGTGAAAGTTCTAAAGTAATCAATTTCATTCAATTAGTAGAGCCATCCACTACATTTGAGTATGTAGAAGTCAATTACATTACTTCATAACATGAGTTCATACAAAACGACCAAAATGACCCAAATCCCGGTTGACTTCTTCCAAAAATTTAGACAAGTTCTCCCCATTAGGATGGATGGGCAAGACATTTTTCTTCAAAAATGAAGCTTGTTCCGCCAAATTGCCCGCTCTCACAGCCATGCCTTTACGCCATTCCACAGCCTACCCAGATCGTTGTCGAATCGAGTTGTACTCTTGTTGTAGCAATTGATAATCATATCTCAGTATATCAACATTAGCGTCATTGTTTCTTGCCAACCTTTCTGCCACGTTCTGAAAAGCTCTAACTAGGTGCTCAAGGCTTGCGATGACTTTCAATAACTCTTCAGAACCATTTGTTGACTCAGTCTTTTTAACTTTCTGATTCTCTAAATCAACTTTCAAATTATCAACGATTCATCGTAAGGCGTCATATTGCTCTTCTAACTCGACGATGTACGCATTTTTCTTATCAACGATTCCCTTCACCTCTTCTAGAATTTCTCATACCAGTTTATTTTCCCTCTCTAACTTCACGATTTGATCCTCTTGTTCGTAGATTACCCCTCGTAAGTTCTTATTGTCTTCCGCCATCTTTCTAATTTTGTTGCCCAATTGGCGAGTGTCAGTTCCCAACTCTGAGTTTTTCCGCTTTAGATACGCCTGATCCTCAACCTTATTTCTTAACTCTTTGAGTCGTTCTTCAGCTTCGATTCTGTGCTTCTCAGACAAATTCGCCTCGACTGCTAGTCGTCTGTTTTCTTCCAAAAGGGCTAGAACTTTTTGACGCTCCTCATATAACTCATCTAGCTCCTCCTTTTTAGCAATCTTTTGATGAACTTCCAGTGATTTGGCTGATGGTACATCCTCAATTGGTAAGGCAATAATTATTTTGTTTCTACTCTCAAGCCATGCTTCATACTCCTTTGTGCAGTTCATGCGATTCTTTTCATTTCGCATCCTTCTTGTTATTTTCCAAGCTCCAATCAGCTGCTGTAGTTTTAGTTCAATTTCTTGAGAATCGTAACTAACCTCAATATCCTTCAATGCATGCGTGGTGGGGACAAACTGTCTCATGTATAATTGACGGAGTGCCATTAGCGGAGCATAACTAGTACAACCCCATGGTCCCGGGAGCGGAACCCATTGAAAATCACCACATCTGTAGATCATTGGTGTTAACGGCATCCAATGGGCTTTCCAAATAACATTCTCATCTTTCAACTTGGATAGGTATGAGAGCCAAGCCCCTTTTTTGGGAAATTGCGGATTCCATTTGGCCATTCCAAATTCTGCAATAGGCATCCTCATCTTCACCCATGGACTTGAGAACTTAACTTGAGGATACTTGATATCTAGCGGACATCTTAGATGGTTGAGAATCCAAATACACAAAAGAGTTGAGGAGCCGATGAACATTCCTTTTCCAGACACTCGGTTGTGATTCAAAGAACGGATAGCCTCAGCGAGAATTGAGATAACAGGGTTAACACCATGTTCAACTTGAAGGAACATTTTTATCACTTTATCATCCATATAACCTTGGATCTTCAGAAATAACACGGCGCCATAAATACACAAAGCATAAAGAGTCATGCATTTATCCTCCTTCAAGAAATTCTGGGTGAGATTTAAGAGGTAATCCAACGGCACACACTCATTTCCCCCTTTAATTTTTGAACTTTTCTCAATCTCAGAAGCATGGACAGTACCCAAGAGCTTAGACAAAGCTCTCTTCAACGTGAGCTTTTTGTCATAGTTATAAACTTTGTCGGCATTTTGCCACGGGACATTCAGTAGTGCTTCATATTCTTCAATTGTGGGAGTAAGATCAATTATTCCGAAGGTGAAACATCTATAATGAGGGTCCTAGAAATGTATTAAAGCTTCAAGGACGGGAACGTTGACTACAATGTACAATAGATAAGCTATGTGACCATATTTTCAAACAAACAAACTTTTCTGCTCTGATGAAAAATCCTCTCATATCTTCTTCAACCTCTCCAAGTTAATGCGTGAGAACTTTATTTTAGTGATTGATGGTAGAAGAACAACGTCTTCCTTTTTCAGACAATCTCCCTTATGTTTCTGCGATTCCTCTGACCATTGGGCTACCGTAACTTGATCTTCTATCACACTCGAAGTGGGAGTCATGGTCTATAAAATATGAATGAATTGAATACTTCTTTACAATCCCATTACACAGCATTATGCATGTATGCAAAACAGAAAGATGAAGTTATAAGCAAAACAATGAAGAGAAGACATGTTTAAGTGACACAAAACATATATACATGCACAAAATTGATCATGATTTTAGCAGAAATCTAACGTTGGTCATGATGTGGGCTCTAAAAACATAATACATATGTGGTTGGGATCTAAAAATCTCTTAATAGGCTCCCAGATTGTCCACACTGTTATCTGAATAGAGTAACAGGAGCCCCCAAACAATATCCCGAAATAGTCGCATGAGTGAGAACTTTCATGAGCCTGCACGGGAACCTCGATTCCACGAAGGCATTCCACTACTCATTCTTGCTAATCATAAAGGGAAAGCCCTGGCATAGGGCTAGTGTGTATGTGTGAAAGTAAAAATTATGTAAAAAAATATACTTCGTAAAAAAAACTTATGTACGACTACAGTTACGAAAAAAATTAATAAATCATATAAACGACACAAGAACCAATACAAAAGGATAACATATGATGAAATTTTGTCTTGACTCTCTATTGATCTAAAGATGGTTAGACCAATTGTTAAGATCCCCAGCGGAGTCGCCAAGCTGCGCAACGTGCGTGCGACGCGGAGTGCCGATTAAAAAAATTCATTTTTTTAGGAAAAAGAAATTTAGAGTCGTCACCAATCATTTTAGGGTGTGATTGGTCACCCAATTTTAAGATGAAAATTTTTTTTGGTCTACGAAAACTCAAAGTTGGTTCGGGAGTCGTTTGTGTGTGGGGAAGGTATTAGCACCCCACAACACCCATTGTAAAATGGTTTCCAAATTTAATCAAATGCTATCCATTTTTTTATTTTAAGGCAAAGGTTAAAGAGATTTATTTTTGAATGTCCCATTTGAGGAATTTTGTATCATAGAAATGCACAAAATAAATTACTTTTAATGGGTGGTTCAAAGACCATTAAAAAATTACTTTTTTTTTGTATTCTCATATCTTTTTAAATCAAAGCATTATTAGAGTTATTCTCGGTATCCCAAGAATAACTCCTCACCTCAGTAGTTCGAGAAGTTTGGTATCCCAAAAATCTCAAAGTCCATCGTCGGCCTTTTTTTTAGTGAAAATTAAATAATAGAAGCAACAAAATCTAAGTTTAATTATTAAAATTATAATTCACGCATACGTGAACATTAATTATAATAATAAGGAAATAATGCAAGAATCGCATTATAAGCATGGCGATGCAAAAATGCTAAATAAATAAACATGTAAAGAAAATTAATGTTAATAATTACAACACAATGGAAGTAAAAGAATAGAGATAAGTTATAGGATGTCAAATTATAGAAAACATGAAATGTTGAGATTATAAAAATGCAAGAATAAAGTAAAAGACTATATTATGTAATAAATGAAAAAAAAATATAAATATATATATATGGCTGCAACAGAGGAACACTTTCCTCTTATGTTTTTTTTTAATAATATTATATATTATAACATAATATAATAGTAATAATAATATTATTAAATAAATAAATTTAAAAAAATGATGAAAAATAAACCATATATTTCTTTAACATAAATATGTCTATTATTTTTTTACTACTTAGTCCACTAATTGCCATTTTTCTTTCCTTTCCTCATTAGTCATTGCTAATCAAATAGCAAAGGGATGATCATGGATAATAATTAGTTCAAACAAGTGTCACAAAATGATGAACATAATAAAGAAAACTTTGTAGGAAAATTAAAAGTTTCACAACTTAGATATTTGCATAATCTTGTATAGAAGTTTTACTCTCTATTTTATGCATTGTTATGTGTGAGAAAATTATTCTAGGGGATCTTTGCATCAAATGTACACTTTCAACCCATTAAAAGGGTTGATTCACATTTGGTTAATTTTTCCACCCCTCAAAACTTTATCATCATCCTAATTAATTAAGTTGATGACAAAGTCATCTCAATATCCAACTTGTAAAGAAATCATCAAAGCATAAAATTAAAATGTTAAGATTTAAATGAGGACAAATGATAGGGAATGAACAATCCACTTATGTATATAAAAAAAAAATACAAAAGATATCAACTACATTCATATGAAGAAGAGAGATGAACAAAATATATTATGAACAAATGTACCAAACAATTAAGCTACCTTGAGAAGAAGAAATGGAAGAAGATGAAGATAATAGAAGTGTAGAACCTCTTCCTCTCTCTAAAATCACCTCTCTTTCCAACCCCTCTCTTTCTCACTCTAAAAAATGACTTCCCCCCCCCATTTTTTTTACTCCCCAAAAGACCTCCTCTTAAGTGAAGACTTCATTCTTATTTATAGGAAAAATTAGGGTTTGCCTTTTTTTACTTTTAGTCTTTTTTCAATTTTTATTTTTTAGTCCTCTTTTTTCAATTTTTACTTTTTAGTCTTTGGACCACTTTTCTTATTTTAGTATTGGATTAGTTGTCAAATTATACATATAGTCTTAGATTATTAAAAGAGCCAAAATATAAAACATGTATATTTCATGTATTAGGCCGGATAAAATATTTATCTATGTATTATTGTCATATGTCATGGTTGTATGTGAGTATTATTTTATTCTTTTATCAAGAGAATTGACGCTCGTAAATTAAAACCGTAACAATTTGATTTAAATTTTGAAATTTTTTATTTAGTTTTCACTTAAAAAAATCCGATGACGGACTTTAAAATTTTTGGGATACCAAATTTCTCGAAATACTGAGGATAGGAGTTATTTTTAGAATACCGAGAGTAACTCCAATAATGCTTTGATTAAAAATAATAATTTTTTTAGTGGTTTTTATACCATCCGTTGAAGGTAATTTATTTGCTCATTTTTACGATGCAAAATGTACCAAATGGGACATTCAAAATTAAAATTTTATAACATTATTTAAAAAAAATTGGATAGTATTTGATTAAATTTGTTAACCATTTTTCATAATGGGCGGTGTGAGGTGCTAATACCTTTCCCACACGCAAATAACTCTCGAACCAACTTTAAATTTTCGTAGGCCAAAATATTTGATTTTAAAATTGGGTGACCAATCATGCCCTAAAATGATTGGTGGAGACTCCGAATTTCTTTTTTTCTTTTTTTCAAAACATGATTTTTCAATCGCCGCTCCGCGTCGCATGCACGTTGCGACAGCTTGGCG
>QANY01002466.1:0-20923 GCA_003255025.1 Datisca glomerata
TGTAAAAGAAGCCCAAGTCAAGATAATGACTTTAAAGTTAGCACTTATAGGAGGCAACCCTAAGAGATTCTATTTCTATTTCATTTCCATTTTAGTTTAATTTCATTTTTAATTGATTTTGTTTAGAGAAGGTTAGAATATCTTACTTTATACCTTCTTTCCTTATTTTCCTCATTAATAACGAATATTCTTTATTGATAGGAGTATCCTCATTTGATTTTAATATCCTAACTAAGAAAAGATCTTGCTTGATTTGTTATCGCAGGAAAGTACAATTGTTGACCTCACTAAAAGGATAACATTTCTACCTAAAAGGGTACGTAGGGAATTTATTGCTACAGTGACACAAAAGGAAAGCTAAAACATACAAGTGTCATCTCAGCTAAAATATCTCAAGATATCCATGCCCTAAATTACAAATCGCAGGAATTTCGCCAAAATTTGATTTTCCACCCGTAAAGCATCCCTATTTCAAAATTTTTAATATGAATCAGCAGTGGAAACAGATGCATGGCAAGCTAAGGAAGGGTTGCGTAGTCTTTAAATTCAAAATCCCTAAGCCATACTCAACCTCTTTGTGGACCAAAAGCTTTCTCCTTCCTCTTTCATTCAAAACCCTATATTTTGCGTTGAAACTCTAAAATCTCATCACCATACTTCAAAAACACTTCTTCCATCTCATAAAATAAATAAATAAAAGAGAGATGAAAATAAATTGAAACCCAAAGAAGTTTGTAGTCATTGAAAAGTTTGTGAGTGAAGAAGCAGAGAAGCACTATGGGGAAGAAATCCGTGTTCAAAAATTTCATGAGGAGAAAAGATTGCTGATAGAGCTCATCCCTTCCCTCGAGCTTCCTAAAGATATAGCGGCCATCATTATGTAGGGAACTGGAAAAGATTGTGTGCCCATTCTGAGAACGCTATTGTCCTTCTAGTAAAAGAGTTCTATGCAAACTTGCTTAACCTTGAGTAAATTGGTGTCACTGTAAGAGGTACTCTCATTTCATTCAAGGCAATGAATTCTATCTTTGATTTACCTGATTTTAAGGATGAATATTCTGTTATAACCAATGAGGTCATTGAGATAAAGTTGAATGCTATTTTGAAATAGTTAAACTGTTTTAAGAACTAAGTGGTATAATGTGTCTTCTAATGGGGTAAGAACATGTCTTAGGTCAGCTCTAAAGCATAAGGCTAAAGTTTGGTATCACTTTATTCACACTGCTATAATGCCTATCACACACATTCATACTGCACACAGGAAAGATTAGTTCCCTTACATGCTTTGTTGAATATGAAGTCAATTAATGTTGGTCGCATAATTTCTCATGAGATTGGAATCTGTGCTGGGAAAAAGATTAGATGTTTATTTTTCCTTGTCTGATTACTAAGTTGTGCTATGTTAATAGTGTCCCTTTTATCAGTGACGAGGAAAAATTCATCAATCGTGGAGCCATCAACCTTACTCCTATAGCACGATTTGTAAGAGAGAAAGGTAAGAACCTGATGGAGCCATCATCTTCCAAACAAGCTTCTATGCAAATGGCAGTGGACAGAACTGACCTTGATCAAGTCTTGGAGAAGCTTTCTTAGCATGAAGTCCTACAATAGAGGACCTGGAAGTTTCTATTGCAACTTGAGCATCAGAAATCAAACATATTGGGAGTATGCTCAAGCATTGGATCATGTTCTGCAAAAAAGCCTCCGAAAGAATTTCACAAAGCCTATTTGGCCTTTTCCTTCTTTCCCCAAGGTTATTCTTAATCCTTGGAAGACTTAGGAGAAAGGGAAGGCAGCGGAAGAGCAGGCTGAAGAGGAGCAGCTAGGGCAAGATGATGTAGCCCCAAAAGGTGATTAGATCATAGAAGAATAAGAAGTTAAAAATAAAGAGGATGATGAAATTGAAGATGAGGAGGATGAAGACGAGAGTGAGGATGAAAAAGCTGAAGAAGAAGAAGATGATGAAGAAGATGAGGAAGAAAAAGAGGTAAGTGGGGAGGAAGAAGGAGAAGAACAACAGGAAGAGGAAGTTCAAGAAAGTGAAGAAGAAGAAATACTAACCCCGCCACCCAAGCAATCTGCCAAAGAGTATAAAGAAAAAGGAAAGAGAAAACTACTCACACCCAACCCATAGAAACAACCAATGGAGAGAAAGGAAGAGACCCCTAAGATTGTAAAATATAAAAGGGAAATCTTCTTAAAAGAAGAAAGATGCAGCAAAGGCCGAGCCAAGTGTCAGTGCTAAAAAGAAGCTCAAAACGGTTGAAAAGGAGAAGTTCTACGTGGACAAGATCAGGAGGAGCTCCAAAGTGTGCTAAAGAAGATATCTGACCTCCAAGCCACTCTAAAGGAACGGGATGGCTACGGAGTACAAAAAAGCAATAGAGGCCATTGGACTGCTGCAGTTGTAAGTTATGATTTTTATGTTAGCTTTTAATTTAGGCCCTTTAGTAATTTGCTCAATAAATAAAATATAAAAATATATATAAACTAAAGGTGAAAAAGAAAAATGAAAAGGAAATGAAAATGAAAATTTACTCTTGAATAATGCTGAACTTATAAGTGTGTAGCCTAGTTCCCTTACCTTTTGCACTTAGAATATGAGTTAGCTGCTTTTGGGAGGTTTATGACACTTTAAATGTGAGTAAGGCTTAATGTTCATTCTAGCACTTAGAATTTCAGAAACCAGTGTTGTAGGAAGTTCATCATGGGCAATACTCAGGTTTGGGGGGGAGTTCCATTAGAAATGTTTTGTGTAACTTTGCTACTCCATTGACATAAAAGAAAAATAACATGTTTAAAAAGAGACGAAAGGTTAAAATGGCTCCTCTCTCTTAGGATGTTGAGTAACCAGGTGTCTTCACTAAAAGTGTTGTCCATTCACGTAAAAAGGCAGCCAAATATGAGCCTGCTATAGCAAAAGTAAAAGTTAAAGAAATTTAGCAGCCTTGATTGTTATATTGTTGAATAACTGATATCTTCACACGGGTTTTACCATTCGCGTAAAAATGCAGTATAACATGAGAGGTAATTTATTAAAAAAAAGAGTGAGCTAAAAGAAAAGTCAATGGAATAAATGGAATGTAGCTTAGAGCTTATCTTTTTGTACTTCAGGAATGTAATTATTTTACCCTTTGTTTAGTAAACTTCATGCTACTTGTTAACTGTTGAGCTGAGTTGTCTGGATTGAGAACTAAAATTAATCCTAGGATATATGTTTAAAGTAGCTTAAGTAATATGAGAGAGCAACTTCATTTTCTAGCACACATTCACTGAAGGAATTAGGATTGCATTCCAATTCAGCAAGATAGTGAGTAAAAGTTAATCTTCTCTTTGAAATGAATTGAGTTGTTGAGCATGTTATTTTAAGGGCTTAGATTTCTTGCTTGCATTTAAAGCAGAATTGGATAGGTGGAGGGTAGGTTCTTTTTCTTCATCGTCTAGCTATTTAATTCTCTTAGTTATCAAAACTCGAGGGCGAGTAATGTTTTACGTTTGGGGGTGTGATAACTCTAAGAAATTAGAGTTACCCTTGCATTTTCAAGTTTAATTCATTAGTAATCTTACGGTGATGCTTCAATTTCTAGTCTTATTTATATCATTTTCTTTTTTATAGTTGTCCCTTAGAGTTTAGCTGCATTTTAGCTTGTGGTAGATTTTGAGCAAAATTAAGCATAGGGATGTGTTTTTGTTTAAGGATTCTCGGAAGAGCAGTCGCTGAAGAGTATGTTGCAGCATGGGAGTTATATCGCTATAGCAGCACAGATGCGCACATGGCATGGACTTTGTCATTTAGTCCATTTGACACTCTGAAAAGGAAGAAAGGCCCATGCACTCAAAAGTTAGTTATCCAGATGGCGTTACCACTTCCTTGGTGGCCCCCACTGTTGCTATTGCTCGATATAAGCCAAAAATCTTAAGTTAGTATGGTTAATGAACCTTAAAATTTTTATTCCTAATTAATGAAGTTCAATTTACCCATTTCTTAATAGCATTTCGTTCAAGGTTATTTAATGCTCATTCTTATTACTGATTGACCATCCTTAATAAGATAAAAGTTGGGTTAAATTCTAGAAAGGTTTAATTCAATGGACTCAGCTTGAACGATACTTGATACTTACTTCTTTAGATCTAAGTATTTAGTCAGGAATATAAGCATATATGCTCACCCTGTAAACTAATCAACTGGAACGAACATCAAGTAATTCTATTATCATATTAGCTTAGGAATAAGTTAATTAAGATTAGAGTTAATAGTTACAAGGATGAAAATCTATTGCACATATTGAGATAGGGTTAATGTTATTAAGAAGTTGTAGCAGATTGAATAGATTTGATTAGGAGTATTAATGATAAGAGGACTTAATCATGCAAGCTCATTTCCCCATTGAATAGACCAATGTTACTCTGTTTTATGTCCAATATTCTGCAAGTGTTGATATAATTGTTTTACCTAGATTAATAATTTTTACCTTACTCTTAATTTAGCTGAACTCAAAATTAATGTTGTTACTCTACTCCAATCAGACTTTAGTTTGATCAGCTTATTACCCCATTTTTCATCAATCCATGTGGAGAATGACACTCACTTATCACTTTATTACTTGTTAGTAACATGTGTATTTGCGTACATATCTTACACAACACTCTTCGTGTTTGAGTCTCGACTGTAACTCTCAACCTCATCCTGAGCCTTTTTGAACTAATGGGCGTTTCGTGACTGATACTGTGAATGCTGAGAATATTCCCCCACATCTATATTTCCTTTCTGATGTCGTCATAGGGTCCCCCACTGCCGCAATGGATGTGAGGTTCATTCGTAATGCGATCCCTATTTTCACGAGCCTGGCGGTCTGGTGCCCGGCTATACATGCGTCTCTCATTTCTGACATGGCTCAGAACAAACCAATCTCTAAGTGAAGCTCCCTCCTTCTTCTAGGCCTCTCGTCGCTCCCACTGTCACTATTGAGGTATGATATTTCCTTAGTTAGGTACTCCACTTTTCCAACAAGACGACGACAGCCGAGTTAGAAACATTGTTAAGTGGTTGCGGCGGTACATTCACTGTCAGAACCATCGACTTATGTTCTGCCCTCTGATTGCATCCATCGAGTTTCTGGCAAAATTTTTGAGGTAGAAATCTTCACGATTGTGGTTCTATCCAGAATTTGCTCTCATGTTCACCATTGTGACAGTAGCAAGATTGAATTTGATCGATACGGGAAGATCTTCGTTCCCCAAAGACAGCGTCAAACTATAGATGCTATCAATCTAGAGTCAATTGTGATGCCACGCATTGCTTGGTGATGAGTTCATGATCCTGCAGTAAAAGAATATCGACGAATTATTATCTTGACACAAATGTGATGTCCAACCTAATACATTGCGACGATCATGTCAGTAAATTATCTTTAGTGATGATCCGTCCATCTTAAATGTATCTCCCTTCCTTATTCATTTAAGGAAGGGAACTAGTCACAGAGAATTTTCGTAATTCTAAAAATTTCTTATATAGCTCAATTCCACTTATGGTCTTTTGAGGCTTCTTCATTAGCTGGTTTTCCTTATATAGTGGATTACCATGTATACGTTGCGCCTCAGCCATAGTAGGTAGCATCGATCGAGGACATAAAGAACCTTGACCATCTTCTGTGACCTCGATTGTGGGGACCTCATTGTGGCCTCAGTCATAGAGGCTTGAGAATCGACCATTTTGGTGGCCTCAGTCTTACAGATGTGAAGGGAACCCTAACCGTCTCGATGACCTTGGGTGAAGGTATCAATAGGACCTTGATCATCATAGTGGCCTTAATTGTAAGGATGTAGGGGCCTCAGTTGTTTGGTCCTTGGCTTAAGGCAGAGGATCATTTGTTTAAACTTGATCTGGGTTTAGTCTTGATGAAGATGTATTAGCCCTCGCTTGTAAGCCACGTTGGGCATTGGACTTGGGTATTGGACCTTGACCCAAGCGATTTTTATCCCTCACATCAACCTCATTTTTTATTTCCTAAATTGGTATGACAATGATACACTTAAAATTAAACTGACAAGCAAGTGCAATGCACGTGTCAAGAAAACTAGTATAATTGAAAGCATATTTAGATCTTCAATTAATTTACACTAATTTCTCAAGAAATTATGCTAGCAATCTTATATTCTCACCCACTATTCTACCAATTATCGTACATTTTTTTTCGCAATTCAATTACGATGGTTCTTGACAAAAAAGAGCAATGATAGGTAACACCTTGATGCCTAGCACCACTAAGATGGTGTGAGACGACCCATACATATCATACTTACTCGCTCTATAGCATTTTTAACAAAAAATATCAGGTCATTCAAGATTTCTGAAACCAAACAACCCCTTTCCCCGAATGTCATATAAAGGATGATCCTAAAGAAACCAATAGCAACAGGAAATATGCCTAAACTCTCCAGGAGTAAATAAAGCTCTCCCCTTACCAGTTTCCACCTTTCTTTCAGTTTCCTTTTGCTCTGCATTCTGCAATATCAACTTCATCGTCTCTCTAAGTGTGTTACTCTGAGATATCAATGCAGTTGTCTAGTTGACGGACAATGAGAGAGTGAAATCAGTTCCTCAACCATCATTCCTTGTTAAGAACTTTAGGAACTTTAATGTAACGTTCATCAAATAGTGGAACGGCAGAAATCATAGCATCTCTGTTGAGAATCAAAAGAAAATCATGAATTCAATATATATATATATATATATTTGCCAATTCAAAAATATCAATAACAGATACAAACGAGAAAATAGTCACCTATTCTCAAATGTTTCAGGAACATCATCCCGTAGGTTATCACCTTCTGTATCTGTAAATAAAGAAACGAAAGTTAAAGTTATAGTTATAGTTACATTTTCTTCTGTGCTGCCTGCCCATCATGTCAACTTTTAATAGTTGGAAATAAATTATCCCCGCCGATTCAAATAAAAATTAAAGATAAAGTTACATTTTAGTCATACTCAAATTTTTTTCATTCTCATTTCTTTCTTCTTTTCTTTGTTTTAGGGAAATAGAATAAAAACATTTCGACCAAGAAATTGTTAATCTTGATTGTTGCTGATCCCTCCCACGCCAAAGCCAGATGCCTAGAAGTTCATTATCTCTTTACATCAGTAGTGAAACCAACTCTACCTACATCTAGTTCTTCTTTACTACAGAAATCATCTTGTCAGACTATTCTTAAAACCTATTTTCCGTTTCCGAAAACCTAGGCAAAATTATATCAGCACAAATACAGTAATCTATGGTTCCCTTTCTCCGAAATGTTGAATATATTACATATGAAGCTATATGCACATGTGTATGTGTATGCATTGAAAATACGGATTTATACACCGGCAATCACCAACCAAATCCAAAGTCCCTTGTTGCTGTGCTAGCAGAAAACTCATAAAACCGTCTTCAGTTAATCTGATTTTATCATTTTCAATACAACCCTTGGGTAAATTTCAGATTAGACATGTTTTTGAATGAAAACTACAAAGCGAACTAACATGATCAACCAAGATGAGTCCTATTAAAGGTTTCTAGTTCTACAGACCTGCTCTAACGGAAGGCTCGATACTTTGAAGGTCAACATCCTGGAGCTGTCCGAACCTGCCACAAACCAATTTTAGTTAACTTGTTTATTTAATTCTTTTTAATTCTTTTTTCTTGGATTGAAACTCTCTAATCTCTTCTTTAACATGAGATGGACACGTCGGACCGCCCGTGCAACTCCTAAATCCTCCAACCAGATGCTGTTTTACTCTGTACACCCCCCCCCCCCNCCCCCCCCCCCCCGATTGTAACTTTTCCATGAAAGTCACATTTAAACCTCGACAAATTATTAGGTACCAGAGGTTGAGCTTGTGAGCATACAGCCAGGCAGGATCTTACTTACTATCGGTCAACATGAATTCTTATTCTCAATAATATAATCTACAATCGAAATAATATAAGATTCAAGTCTCGGACAGAGAACAGAGCTAGAGAGAGAGGGGTAACTCCAACAGAGAAGGGGGTATAACTCATCGTCGAACAAAAGGAAGGGAGAGGAAGAGATAGAGCTTTGAGTCATGGACAGAGAACATAGCTAGAGGAAGAGAGAACCTGGTCTCACTTTAGGGTTCAGAGTGACTGGAACTCGTGAGGCGTGAGGGAGAAACAGGAGAGGGCTTGTTATTTTTATGCCCCTGCCCTTTGTTTATATAACATAACAGGTGAGTGCGCGCTTAGCACTTAACAGGAAAGTGTGCGCTTAGCGGTTACCTGAAGGCGTTGCACTTAGTGATTAGCAAAGCGCAGCCCTGCCCTTAGTGGTAAGCAAAGCACAGCCCTGCAATTCACAGCCTTATGCTCGCTTTTGACAACAGTGGCTCAGAATGAGCAAGTTAGGAATGGAGAAGTATATGCAACCATGACACTCTTTCCTATAAAAGAATCTAAATTCAGGTTATGAAACTTGGTATATATACTGGAACATATAGCTAGGTGAAGAAAGCTGTAGCAAATGACTATATCAAGGAATCCTATTTCCTAATTAGCAAATATCAGTCTTCTGCATTCATAATTTCGTTTAATTGTGTGGCAGTTTATTCCCTTCACATCTGAGGAAGAGTATCATCAAGACTACCGAAATATGGATAAAAGTATTTCATAAGCATATGTTTATATGTAATCTCCTATATTCGTAAGTGTATCTTATTTGATGTTTAGATAACAGTCATAAGAAACAATACTTGAACGCAGAAAACTCACTGATACAAACTTAGAAAAATAAATAAGCTAAGTACGTAGTGGATTCAAGTTTTTGTTAGTTCTACCCCAAATTCACGCAGAGAGAGAGAGAGAGAGAGGAAAGGGAACCATACCAATCAACCACTTGTCTAACTTTAGGAGCGAATTCTTCAACCTAAAAATATTAAGCAAATCGACAGAAACAAAAGACATAAAAAGAGATGTTAATGCATTCCAAAAAGAACAAATTGCTTCAATGTCAAAGCGACAAAAATTACGAAGAGAAAATGAGTTTACCTCACCGGAGGTGAGTGAAATTCGAGCTGTTTCAGCCAAACGAGTCACATCTGGAGGCTGAAGAGATGCCCGAGTTGCCATTTTCGTAGAGCAACTCCGTACCCTCTTGCTATGTATAACAACTCTCTGGAAGCTACTTCGGCAATGTGAGAGGAAAATTTGGGGGTTTGGTGATGAACATAATGAAGCTCCTCTGAGCAGAATCAGGGCCTTGCTCCCCATTTTTAGTAACCTCTATCAACTTAAAGTCCTTGTATCTATGGAAAAAGCTCCTCTAATTTTATCTCTCTTCTTTATCTATTTCCGCAAATTCCCCTGAGAACTGAGAATGAGGAGAAAACAACTGCGAGATTAACAGATTGCTCCATTCCTCAAACAAGCGAAATACCAAACTTCAAACATGTATTCTCAACCCTTAAATTTGATTTGAACCAAAATTAGACATAACCCAATAAACTGCAAAACTAATACTCTCCAATCTCCATGGCATTAACTCTTTTGGAGCAATGAATGAAGACCCAAATGAAAACTACCAAATTTTCAATGGCCAATTCTGGCAGAATGGAAATGTAACAAAGTGTAACAGGAGTGTGTACAGTGTTCCATCTAAGATTTATGAAAATTGAAAAGAAACAGAAAATTCCATCTAAGACCTATGAAAATTAAAAAGAAACAGAAACACAGAAGATGCAACCCAATAACTAGTAAGACTGTGACAAAGAAGAGGGCGTACCAGCGGAAGGAAACGGGAACAATTTTATCCTTCGCTTAATAATATTTTGTGCCATAGGCGAAAATAACTTTTCATATATACTAGCTTAAGCAAGGCGCATGATCTTTATGTTTATACTAAAAAAAGAATACAAAAAACATTGATGTACAGATTGAGGAAGGTCATTTAATCAAACCAACAAACAGGGTATTAGGAAGAGTACATCAGCAGATTCATTCTTGATTTTTTTGTCAAGAGTAAATTTATTCTTGATCAATCCATAGAAAGACCAAACCTTAGTTAACCACCATGAAAAGAGAACAGCCATGGTTATATATTATAGAAGACAATATAAGATCATTGAGCAATAAAGGAACTAAAAAACCCATGACTGAAAAGAGAACAACCATGGTATATATTATAGAAGACAGTGTATGATTATTGAACAATAGGGAAACTAAAAAAACCCATGCTGAACAAACCATGTACCAATAAGGAGAACTTTAAAAAGAAAATAATACATAAAGTTGCAATTTAAAAAATAATAATACATACTATACAGAAAAAAATTAAAAATAACCCAAAATATAAAGACATTAAAAAATTTCCATAAGAAAGAGGCATCTATCTCAAAGCCATAAAAACACATGGAATAAGAATTAGACAACATACATGAAAGCCAAACCCATCCAACCAGGTAATCATAACTAAAGTTTTAGAAGACTCCAAAAATTAAACACATCTAAAGCTAAACACAACTTAAAAACATCTGATAGCTAACTCCCACACTCCAAGCAACCTCAAACAGACATATAGGATGAGAAGACTAAGATAGTTACTCACCAGGAAAGCAAATCCATCATTTATTTGGATCATAAGTAATCATAGCTCAAAAATGATGAAAAGCAATGCATTTTTATGAAATACTAGCAGTAGTAATGTTCTAGTCGGTGGTCTTTAATTGGAGTTCGATGTTTTGCTAACTAAATGTAATTTATACACTCTTCCTTGTGTCTGTTGAAGTCTCCATGATGGATAATTGGTACGGATAAATATGTGTACTCTTGTGGCACTTGAATGCAGAAAATAAAGAAAAGCATTTACAACATGAATAACTTTTCTCTCAAAACACGTTTTAAACACTACTATAGCATCTCAACACTCACAAATTTTCATTTCATCAAGCAAAGAATCAAATTTCCAACAAAAATTAGATGGAGGAAACCACAATGGCATGCTTAAACCAACTCAATTAAATTGAAGACAAATATACTTTGCATACAAATCTCATAAATCTTAATATTATTACCGATTGCACAGGAAAGGTTAAAAGCTAAGAAGAATCAAACATCAGCATTGTTATCCAACCTGCAGAGAAAGCGAAAACAGAGATGGCGACGAAGACAGACAGACAGACAGACAGACAGACAGACAGACAGACAGACAGAGAGAGAGAGAGAGAGAGAGAGAGAGAGAGAGAGAGAGAGAGAGAGAGAGAGACGAAACCCTACCAAGTATCCAAAAAGAGGAAACCTTGAAAGAGAGAGAGAGAGGCGACGAAAACACAGAGAGAAAGAGAGGCGACGATAGAGAGATTGACTTCTCCTGCAATAGGCTAACGAAAACTTTTGTGTGGCTAAGATTGACTTCTCCTGCAATGCGGTCAAGTTTTGAAATCCTGGAATTCAGGCTTTTTTGCTCTGTGAATTTTTTTTTCTGCCCCTCTTGTTTAAAGAAGTCTAAAGACCCAAAAAAATATTTTTCTGAAACAACTTCACAGAACTCTCGAGTCCAAACTCCAAGCCCTATGTTTTAATAAACAAGTAAATTGTTTGGCCGAGTTCTAAGCTACAATATAGTTGTTATCAGATTTTGCAATTTTTTTAATTGATGTTAATGAATTTTTTTATTGATGTTAATGAATTTTTTTATTGATGTTAATGAATTTATATGTGATTTGAGTTGTCATCCCACATTAACACATAGCCTGTTGTGAATAAAAAACACAAAAATTTCTGATTGTGTTGCTTGTTTGGAATATTAATGCCATAAAAATCTATGAAGAAATTGGCTAAAATTTTGGATGGATGGAGGATTATGTAAAATGGGGTATGAAGATGATCTTCTCATTGGTAAAGCACTTGAAGCTTATGAAAATTCTAATTAATGGCTTGTTTTTTCTCCTTTGCTTTCTGTCTTTATTTTTCCTTTCTTATGAGTTGTTTGATTAAAATAGAATATATGTGAACTAAGGTATCTGTAATTAACCTGTGTTAACATTTGAACCAATGTTTCTAAGACTTCCTTTGAGTTCTGATTTTTCATTAATTTGCTCATTTGCAGTTCCCTTTGAATTATGGTAGTAGATAACATTTTATACAAAAAAAAAATTTTATCACTCACATCCTCAGATGCTTTCTTGATTAAAGTTTGCTTTTATTTTTGTTGGTGACTGAGAGTAAATAGTTTTTATTTTTATTTTGGAATTGGACTACAAGGTTCATGCCAAATTATAATTTGGAACTCCTTCAAACTTCAATGTTATGCGGTGGAAAGTTTAATTGCTTATATTTGGATTTCCAGCTTTGGGAATTTTGAAGTGTGAAATTCCAAATGCTTGCTGTCAAGTATTTTATGCAACTGTTTCCAAATATACGAGTCAATACAACAATGATTATGCTTTACAAGACTTGTGAGTTTTGCTTTGTCATATGGGGGAGCAAGGCAACATTTAGTCATGAACGAATACTTTTCATATTTTTGCTAAAAAATGTTGGTAGTACTTTTTTTATAATGATGTTGATTGTCTATATTCGAGTGTTTCTCATGAGGTTCATTCTCAGCTAACAGGTCTAATTATAGAATATTCACTCTTTAATTTATTGAGTTCCTTTTGAGATGACTCAACTAATCGTTGTGTACTCCGAAAGAAAAGAGTTTTTTCGCAAGAAAATTGCTATAGACTTATTTATTCGTTAAAAAAAATTGTTAATTATAGTGCATACATAATGATTGTAAAAATATGGGTATTTAATTTAGAATTTGAATAAGTACTTGGAGTAATACTTTTATGTAAAATAGACAATTCAGCATTTAGAGTAGTACATATGTACAGTTGCCAATATACAACATAAGCTACTTAATGTAAAATATGTGCATTAGGACTTACTTCTTGTGTTGACAGTTAAGCTATTAAATGTATGTTATCTACTTTGATTCTGAACATTTTAAAATAAAGAAGGCAAGATCTACTTGGACAGACCAAGTAGATTTTATAATCTACTTGCCCAAAGCAAGTAATTTTTGCGATTCTAGACAATTAAAAAATGAACAAGGCAAAATCTACTTGTTAGACCAAGTAGATTTTATAATCTACTTGCTCTGAGCAAGTAGATTTTTTTATTCTCGACAATTAAAAAGATAGTAGGCAAAATCTATTTGGTCAGATCAAGTAGATTTTATAATCTACTTGTTCTAAGCAAGTAGATTTTCGATTCTGGACAATTGAAAATGTGAAAGGCAAAATCTACTTGGACATACCAAGTAGATTTTATAATCTATTTGCTCATAGCAAGTAGATTTTTTGATTCTGGACAATTCAAAATGTAGAAGGCAAAATCTACATGGACATACTCATAGCAATAGATTTTTCAATTCTAGACCATTCAAAATAAAGAAAAGTTAAATCTACTTGGACATACCAAGTAGATTTTATAATCTGCATGCTCTGAGCAAGTAGATTTTTCAATTTTGAACACTTCAAAATGTAGAAGGCAAAATCTAATTGGACATATCAAGTATATTTTATAATCTACTTGCTCTGAGCAAGTAATTTTTAGAATTATGGACAACTAAAAATGAAGAAAGCAAAATCTACTTACTCTGAGTAAGTAGATTTTTTTATTCTGGACAATTCAAAATGTAGAAGCCAAAATCTATTTAGTTAGACCAAATATATTTTATAAATTATTTGCTAAGAGCAAGTAGATTTTTCAATTCTACACAATTCAAAATGTAAAGGCAAAATCTACTTGGACATATCAAGTAGATTCTATAATCTACTTGCTCTGAGCAAGTAGATTTTTTTTATTCTGGATAATTATAAATGTAGAAAGCCAAATCTACTTACATTATCTAAAACACAAAGCAAAACATGAGAGATAATAATTTACATTAAATAATTATAGGCTATAACCATTCAGAATAATTATCAACTCCAGTTAAGTTATGCTATCACTATAGTATAGAAAAAAGAGTATTCTTGAATTTTTGTTTTTTCCTCTTTTTAAAAACTAAGAAAGCATTCATTCGTCACTTCATTTTCAAAATACTTCAATTGGTACACGCAAGAAATAGGCCAATTCGGAAGTTTTTTGCTCAATTTCTCGTGGGGTCAAACGTTATAACACGAGACACAATCAACACGAGACAAAAATAATCAAAGTTTTATTTTGAGATTTTCAGGCACAGAAAAGCAAGCACGCGGTTACATATGTAAGATTTCACATACATGATTTTCTGGTAAAGAAATTACAGAATCAAGACTCTTGAAACAAGATAACACTAAAATTCTTAGAACAGTACGGTCTGAAAATTTGAAAAATAACCCTAAAGTGCAGGATTCGGTAAAACTGATACAACAAAACCTAAGGTTTCCAAAAAAAAATTCTATGTTTCTTAATGGATCTTCTCTAACATATCAGATTTTCATATGTTTAATTTCGTAAAATTCTGATGTCGTTTAAGTTGTCAAAACATGAATACAAAATCGTCACACAAAATTATTTTTTTTAAGTAAAACAATAACGTTTGAAAATATGTTTCATTATGCAAAAATTATCGACAAATTCGGAAATTTTACAAGTTTGCAAAAGATACTCTCTAAATAATACAGTAAAACTTTTAGGTTAAATCCAGTTGTTCTCAGTACGGTAACAATCCCAAAACTGAACATCAAACAAACTGTTTTTTCTTTACAAACCAGGAAATTTCAAAAACTTATAAAAAATCATCGAGATCAAATTTTACCCAAATTTTTCTACAGTATATGTTTCAATATGTTAAGAATACACCCTAAAATTTCAAGTTCAGATTATAACGTTTGTGTTCCAAAATATCAATTCATTTTCATGGTGTTCAGTAATCCAAAAATTCCCAATTTGTGAAAAAACAATTAGATTTTTATATTATAAACGTTTCTCTTCCTCGAAAACAAATTTTGGAACATAAATAGATCTTCATACATGTTTTTACCTAGATTTATTCAAAATCTATCCTTTGAAAACATGCAAAAATAAAAATGAAAAAATTGTACGTTGAAGAGAGGATAACACTAATTTTACCCGATAATGTGATCTGAAAATGATCTAAGTCTCATGACAACTACTACCGACCAAAACATATCCCTCTTTAGCAACTAGGGTTCTTTAGAGATCAAGGAGAGGGAAAAATTTCGTGCTAGAGAGAGAAGAATGATGCTGCCGCCCAAGGGAGACAGAGATCAAAGTTAGAGCAAAGAAATACAAAAATGAGGTGGATTAAACTATCACAACTATTCACCTTTGACAAGGTGAAGATTTCGGCCAACTAGGAATTTAAAAAGAAAAAGAACACAATCATATGAGGACTCTTAGCTAGGGCAACGTACACCTAAGACAAACATAAAGGAATACAAGATAACATCATGATCTCTTAAAAGGGGAGATGACGGGCCATAAGAGATAGGGGGGGAGGGGGGAATTAAATTTTAAAAATACACACAACATGAAAAAACAATAACACAAAAAATTGAAATGTGTCATGAGCTACGAGCTACGAGCTACATGGTATATGTGTCCATTAATATTTCATTGTATTATTACATACGTAGAGTTTAAGCTATCTATAAGTATGTATGTGACGGAAAAATAAATACTCACATAATCTTAAAATATACCAAAAAGTAGGGGTGATACACTTTCAATCCATGGATCAAAGATCTGCAATCTGATTCAATGTAAAAATGGACAGAATTTGGAATCCCATAAACTTCTAACCCTAACCGAGTGCCATAGCTTCTACTGCCTAAGCGCTAGCCACATTTGAAACTCCCTTGTAACCCAAACTGCACATTGTTTTATCAGAGTCGAATAGTATCCACCCGACCACCTTGGCCCTCTTTCTACGATGCATCTGTGGCAGGCCTCCAACTACCGGGATTCAGGACATCTGTCATGTTAGAGTGCAGTGTAGATCTCATTAAAATAATCATTATTCCTAGAATTCTAAATTTGTCAAACCCCAAAAGTGACGCATGTAGAATTTCCTCCTTACCCACGTCACGATCAAACGATAAATAAATCTCAGTCTAGAGTTCCATAAAGTTTCGACCCATAAGCACAGGAAAATCAAACGAAAAGGGATTGTTAAAACAGATACGAGCAAAATGACAACAAAAGAATAAAATGACTACATGTTTCCTCGCATTACTTGCACAGAGGGCACAAAGTAGTAATGTTCATGCCACTATGTTTTAGAATGAATCTGACTGCTATAAAGTTCCTCGAACAATGCCTGACAAAATCTTTAATTTTTTATGGAATATTAAGCTTCCAAATCCTTTTGGATTTATTGCCAACCGGTGTACTCGATTGGCCTAGAGCAGTTCGACTAAGTAAACCATTGCGATGCAAATTCATTGCAAACTTATACCCGTATTCGACTGTGTACTTTCCATCCCTAGAGTAATGCCATGTCTGTTTCCCGCAAAACATCATATCTACTAATTGGAATTTGACAAATCAAGTCCACGTCATCTTTAAGAAAGTAAGCATTAAGAACATCTAAATTCCAGCAATACACCATCAGAAATCAGTTCACTAACTGAATTTTAAAGGGGGAAATAACCTTAAAATTCAGCGATTCAGGGATCCATGGAGCAAAATTCTTCTTCCTTCAAGCATACTTCTCAACCCCCAGGAAGGACTCGATCTTAGCCTTGCCCTAAAGAAGTCCCCATTCTAAAAGTATTTTGCTCTTACAAATATGGCTATGAGGCTATATGGGAAAGTAAGGACTCTCCACCCTTGTTTGGCCAACATAGCATAATTAAAATAGTATAGATCCTAGAATGCCAATCCTCTATTATCTTTGCTGGCCGTTAGTTTCTTCCAGGCAACCTATGAAATACCTTTCATGTTTCCCTTTGAGGCTCACTAATACGTACATAATCGGTTAGAAAGATCATCCAACAAAGAACAAGAAGCTTAAAACATGACATAGTATATACTAGAGTTTCCAATGCCCCTGCCTTGATGAGAAACTCTCGGCCAGCCAGGGAAAGAAACTTTTTGGACCACCTCATCCTTAATCTCATTAAAAAGGTTCACCTTTGACAAACCAAAATTAGATTCAACCCCTAAGTATTTGCCTAAATCTGTATGATGCGTCATTCTGAGGATGGAGGCTAACCTATCATGTCATTCAATAGGTACATTACGACTAAACAAAACACAACTCTTGCTAAAATTAATGACTTGAACGGACACCCTACTGTAGCAAGAAATGATGGAAAGAACTGTATGGAACTCCTTCATCAATGCTTGACAAAAAAGTAAGGAATCATCTGCGAAGAATAAATGTGGGGTAGAAGGTCCTGATGTGAGGGCCTAAACCCGTGCAATTCTCCTGAATTCTCTGCCAGGACTAAAAGAGAGGAAAGAGCTTAAGCACACAAAATGAATAAATATAGCAATAACGAATCTCAATGCCGAAGCTTAAGCTCTGGGTGAAGAACGTCTGACATATCACCATTAATAAGTACTTGAAAAGATACCGTAGAAAACCACAATGGTATCGTGCAAATGATCACTGTGGGCTTGGAGGTTTGCTCCCCCAAGTCGCAGGTTTTAACCAGGGGTCAAGCTATCTCGTGGTTATCGACCGGGAGATTTATCCATTGATTTACCCTTGTGCACTTGTCGAAAACCCCTAGCCGATGGCATGTGCACCCCTGGGATTAGTCCAAGAACTATGTTCTGGAGATCTAGTGCTAATAAAAAAAAGATACTATAGGAATACAAATAAACACCCAATTTCACCATCATCCGGAAACTCTACTCTCCTTAACACCTAAATGACAAAATCCCATCCAACATTGTTGTAAGCTTTCGACATATCTAACTTAATAGTCGCCTCCTTCTTACCTTCCATAGCCTCCGTATGCAAAGGGTGTAAGACTTCATGAGCTAACAGTATATTGTACTCGATCCATCTCCCATGAATAAATACACTCTGCATCAGATTGATTAATTTCTCCATCATAATACTCAGTCTATTAGTAAGAATTTTATATATAACTTTGTAAGAGACATTGCACATACTGATAGGATGGAGGTGAACCATAGATGTCAGATTTAGAATTTTAGGAATTAAGACAATTAAAGTCTGGTGAATCTCTAATGACATAAAAGCATATTGGAAAAATCCTCAACCAAAGCACATATCATCATCAACTATAATTTTTTTAAATTGATGGTAAAAACCAGCATCAAATCAATGCAGACCTGGTGCTTTCATTGGATTTAGGGCTGAGAGAGCAACATCAAATTCACTCCGATCCAGTTTCCCCTCCATTAGTCCCGATGAAAAGAAGATCCTTAAAATACCCAATCACTACCGACATTATTTCCTCATGCTTCAATGCCCATAAACCATTATTGTCTTCCAACCCATAAATACGATTCAACATCCACCGTGGTTGAACCTTTGCATGGAAGAATTATGTATTCCGATCACCAGTACCAAGCCATTCTATTTGAGATCTATCCTTCCAATATTGTTTCTCCTCACAAAATGCACAGTCAAGCTCCACCTGGGTCCTCCTCAGTTCTGCGATGTTGACTTAGTTCTGCAATGTTGACTTAGTTCTGCGATGTTCACTTGTTCCTTCAAGCTTCAGAATTCTAGTCTTTCAGTTAGCAAGCGACTATTTTTCCTCCATTGCAAAACCCCCCTTTTTAGCAGTCTTTAGCTTACCCGAAAAAGAACCCTGACCCCATTCGAACTTTACCCTCATCCCAACCCTTAATAACAACCTCTTTACACTATTTAAAAGTAGCCCATCTTCGATCATATCGAACATAGGCCTCCAATTGGAAAGGTTCTTTCGCAAATTGAGCACAGGTGCCACATGATAAAACCCCGCCACCGGGTACCAATTAATCCAGTTTTCATTCTCCAAGCATCGATCTAATAATTCATTGATAAGCCCATTCCCCTCCCTTTTATTAGACCAAATGAAGGAGGGCAATAAATCCTAGATCAAGAAGGTTATCCTCGCTAATAAAAGATTAAAATCATCATTTGATTTTCAATTTCAACGATCATTACCCCATTTTTTTGAACTACAAGATATAGCATTAAAACCCCCATTAAAAGACAAGCTTGATTAGCCATATTAATCCAAATTTTTAAAGCATTCCATTGATCACCTTGAACCACGTCACTGGTACTTGCGTGCACCAAAAACCTCCACACATGGTTACCTTCCAAGTCGTGAATAACTACTTCCATAAAAAAACTGCACATATTTTCCAATCGACACCACATCAGCATTAATCCATAGAAGAGAAATACTACCATTGAGACCAATTGGGTCTACAAAAAGACAAAAATCCATACCCAACATAGATCTTAATTGTTCTACACGAGACACCTTATTTTTAGTTTCAATAACAGCACTATAGACGGGGAGTATAGGCTACGTAACTTCTTTAAACATCAAATTTTATGGGGCTCACCACACCCTGGTAGTTCCAACTAATAATTTTCATTGATCGGATTGGGTCATTCTGGACTGACTACCTCCACCCTATTATTATTTTAACCATCAACTTTCTGCTTAAAAATAGATCAATCTCATTAGTTAAAGAGCTCTTCTTAAAAGATCTTTTACTCCCCCACAGGCCTACTGTTCTGTAACACCCCCTTTCCTCCTTGAAATTTCTTTCTTTTATTAATTGACCTCCTAGAGAGCCTATTAATAATCGGCCCAAGGAAAAAAGGGTCAGCTTGATCTTTTGTAGTAACTCAGCACCCAACAACATTCACTATGGATCTTTCTTGGCTTCCACATCAACCAACATTCATTGAATATCTCCTAAATATCCACTCCCCTGGTTTTCCATATCCGTTCCCTTTCTACCTAGCTGTTTCTTTAATTTTAATTGCACCTCCAGAAACTCCTTCTTCCCTGCCCAATTACCATCGATAGATGTAACCAAAACAGAATCCTTACTATCATGCCCCATATCACGCTCCACCTCCTCCTGTAACGGTACCGATTATCTTAGGTAAAGATTTTCTCCTTGATTCTCGGTATCTCGTCCTCCACTGAAGATAGTACCACTGTCACCATACCTCCATTGCTCCAAAAACCAGGCATTCCCTTCATACAGTTTCTTACTGGAGAGCTTCCAGAGGAAACATCATAAGAAACCGCATACTTCCTCCTGTTGTTCAGACCTAAAGCTCTAATATTTTCTCTATAGCGCAGGTCATGGATTCTCCCTTCCCTCTAATAATAATGTTCAATGTTCATTACCATAACAAGGTAATTGAATTGTTTGTCTGTAATTTAGAGATGGTTGGAAGCAATGAATTCACAGATTCTGATGATGCATGGTTGTGCTAGTTAGGTTTTAGATAATGATAATGATTTTGAACAAAATGAAGTAGAGAATGAGAAGGATGTTGAATGTGTGTGTGAGTTATGTAATATCAGATATCCAAATGACATAAAGTATGATTTTGATGAGCACGAAGGGTTGTAATCTATTGATTGTAGGGATGGATGATATACCTTTTCAATAGAGGAAGGGAATAAATTGTTTTGAAAGAGGGATTGGTGTTTAAGAACAATATTATTTAATTAAATAATTTAATTAATAATCTGATTTATCGGAGTTTGAGATTATAGGTCAATGGTCCCCAAATCACCTCTATATTACGCTGTCTATGGTGTGAATATTTCAGGACATGAGAAAATGATTAACTTGTAAAAGTAATTTTTATTATAGGGTAAATACATAATTATGAGATAATTATGTGAGATTAATTAATTGAATTATTTATATATTTAAATATAATTTTCAAAAATTATATATATATATATATATATATATATATA